>QKQZ01009219.1:0-49769 GCA_003595255.1 Solenopsis fugax | reverse complement strand
GGCATCGCGACCGTTGATACATATTCATTCCCGAGTGAAACAGACCAGCCGAGCTTCTTCTATCGGCGATGACAATTTGTACAAAATAATAGATATTGATTAGGTCGCTTTTTGCCTCGATCTCGATGCACCGAAGCAGTTCCCAATGTATCTCCCTTGCGAGTTTAATTTTATCAGTTTAGTTAAAAGTTATTGGTAATTTTCGCCCTGACTGGCTGCCTATGAGTTTCACGACGAGCACGAGCTCTTATGTTAAGAGAGCGAGTAAAATGAATTACCTCCGAGACGAGAATCGAGTTGTCCGACGAGCGATTTCCACGATTCACGCGTCTCATTAAAAATCCACCGTTCCGAAATAGCTTCCGCGTGCGTTCCCGTGCAGTAAAAAACTCCCGTAACTGATGTATTCAGGTTATACGGTTAATAAATAAGAATCGCTGGTAATGGCTCCCACGTACGATTAACCGCGTAAATGCGAACTTAATGAATGCAAGCAGTGCGTCGTATATTATATATAAATACGCCATCCTCGTGGCTCTTGGCATAACGAGTTCGCCGTATACGGGGTGTATTAATACTTGTAAGATGTAACTATAAGAGATATTGTAAAATTTCTTTCTAGAAAGGGAATCGATACAAATTGTATTTTTTTATACGTGAAATTGCTTACAGTTCATATGATTCATCATTTACTTACATGAGTTTATAATTACTCTTTTTATAATTACGAATAAATATATATTTTACAATTTATCTGTTCTCAAATGTAAGATAATTCCCCTATTACCTTTTTGTACACAAATACAACGGGATATATATTATACAGAGCATTAAAGCACAAGAAATAAATTGCACGATCGATTTTATATTCGTTAGTTGACGATACTAAAATATAATGTCTTACGACCTAATTATTTTATAATCGTTCGTGTACTTGATGAACACTCAGTAGGTGAGCATTGACAATCGTAAAGCCTGACGTTAAATCGCGGTCGTGCGGTCGTGATTGGGAGGAAAAAAAAGAGAGGAGAGTCACGCAACGCGACGCAGGTGCTCGCGAAGATTCAGAAGAGAGAGGCACGCGCAACGAGATCCATAGCGCGTGCGCGTGAAAGTTGCTTGCCTGCCTTCTGGATCAGGTCGATTGCCCTCTCGGTCCCCCTCGCACATTCGACGGCAATCGGGGCACCGAGCAACGCAACGTAGACGTGCGAATGGACGCCGTTTAATTAGAATTAATGCGGTTGCCCGTCATTCACGGGTATCATTCTTCCGCGGGTATCACAGGGCGTTGAGCAAAAAATAGCATTTACCAGATTGGCCAGTGATCGGCTGCAAAGAAGTCAATGTTGAAAGCAATTAAGATCCGGATTTTATTTCACGAATTCATCTCGTAATATAATATTTACATAAAATTTAATTCATCATGAGCGTGACACTTCGGTCTTTTATTTAAGGTGCGATGTTTCACCTTTTCATAAAATCTTTTGAAAACGAAATATTGTATATATCGTTTTCAATTTACTTTGCAAGAATAATTAATTTTTGGGAATAATTAATTATTGTAGCGAAGATGGATTTTCACAACCATTCATACAACGAAACCTGGCTTGGTTTGTTGGTGGCATTTTGTGCGGCGCGGCGGTAATTAATGAGGGCACTTATTAAACGTCGCTGTGTTAATGAGCCTTACTTGTCACGCACACGGATAACATATGAGATTTTGGACGATTACGTTCCGTTAAATTGAAATTCTGTCGGTTGGTGCACTGTGATGCTTTCAAGTTGCGCATCGCTACGTTGGACGATTTATATTAACGGACCGTTAATTAACGTCATCTCATTGAAACCGGTTCGCTCGTCGCCGTCACATAACGCGGAGAGGTTCGTTGAGAATTTACATGTAATTATGTTAAAATATTGTGATTAAACGAGAGCATTATGTCGATATTGATGGTTAAGTTACTACAATCTGCTACAGATGGCTAAAACCGTTCGATGAGAGAATAATTAATTATTCACTCATCATACACAATTGGTGTCCGGTTATGAAAGGACTATTAATAAAAGAGATAAATGCCTGGGCATTACAAATCATTAGGATACTTCTATTAAATTTAAACGTTTGCATAAAATTGCGTTGATTAAATTTCGTATTTTAAAAATAAATGTATATAAGTATGTACGCGTCTCGTCACGTAAATAATTCGATAAAAGGAACAGTGAGAGATTTCGACATGTAGGCAGCGAGGAAAACTACAGCAAATTATGTTCTTACACGAGAATCGAAAGCGATCCTTTGATCACACGGCCGAAGTGTTTTTCAGTGACGAGAGGTTCTCCTTGTCGCTCGTTTCGGCGCATCATTTGTAAGTACGGCAATTTTGCTTTTTGTTGCGCTTCTCTTACCGCCGATACTACGATAACTCCGCGAAGAAAAACCGACGGCCTGATTCAGCCTCATTAGGTAATTTCAGTAGACTTGACGAATGTGCGCGATTTCGTTCAGAAAATTCGCCAGCGATTTATGTCACGTACCGGTTCGTTCGCGATTTTCGACGCATGCAAAAAATCTTCAATCAACGTACGTTCTCTCATCTTATATTCGCATCTACTTCTCGTGTAACGAAGAACAAAGTATCTCTAAAGTTTAAATACGCATATAGCGCGAGTACATTTTCTTTATGAGAGATTACATATTTCGTTTGCCTATCAAGGTCTTGTAAATACGATACGGTTTTACTTTAAAAACTTGATATGATTGCGCAAACCTGCTGGATAATGCCTCGGAAGAGGCCCGAAGTACCTCTACGTCTAACCGGTTGCCTTTCGATGGGTCTGAACTGCCGGCTTCGCTTCAGTCGGCCAAGGAACCATCAAAGGCAACATCTCGGAACGTCGTTCAAACTAAGCGGCGCATTTCGCAGCGCCAGACAGGCACGATAATTATTTTGTAATTGAAACACATAGACGCGCGTGCCAGCAAACAAGGCACGATGCGCTATTTAATTATTATGTCCGGTGCATGAGTACGCGGCTGCTTTTGGAGTCATTTTGCCATTTTACGGATTCGCACAATGAGGATTCTTTAATAAGATCGAACAAGAAAATCATCTTTTCCCGAAGAAATTAGAAACGCAATGAGAAAAAAACAGTACGATAATGTCAAGTGATCAAGATATTTTTCAAGAAAATTCACTGTTGCGCAATAAAGCTGCCAATAACTTTATAATGGTCGATAGAATAAATTGCTACGTATTCATTAATTACATCGAAAGAGTCGTAATATAATTCCTTGAATATATAATATTTTCATATTGTCAAACTAAAGATAATTGTGATCTTCAATACCTCGTGTTTCATAACTTTAATTTCTGAATGGTGGATAACAATGCCGACAGATATTGCGGTACATTCATGTAACGGAGCTGCTCTAACTAAGTAATTTTGGAATTCCGTAGACGTCAAATTGTCACTGAAACGGAATGTCGCCGCTACGTCAGACATCTGCCGCGGCAATTGGCGTGTCACACCATAAATGCCAAGGTGGAACATCGCACTGGCAAGAAAAGTGCATCTTACGTTTCGCTGCCGCTGCACTCGATGAGCGGACTTTTTCGTCAAATGGGCGTGTGATCGTTTGTCGTGCCGAGATCTCTCCCGAAGAATTCGCCGACGTTCGTGGTGTTGGCTGAATTGCTTTTAAATACTATCTCTTCTCGCGGTTTTTTCGCTACCGACTTAATTGCTTTATTCTTCTTTCATATGGCTTCGCATTTGTGCTTAATGGCTTACGTTTAACGTGCGTTTCCACTTCTTTCGTAATAAAAACATTGAATTATAGCGCGCTTAAATTAAGTATAATTCTCGAATATAACGCGAGATAAGAATATTGTGACTAAAAATTATTTATGAAAACGACTTGCCGTTTTAATGTGACGCATCCTGCCTTTAAAAAGGGGATAACACGCGCTCGAGGCGAGGAATAAGTTCCGAGCTTTATAAGAGCACGTAGGAATCGCCATTATGCTAAGCGCATATTCCGAAGGAAGGGCCTCGGGGGCATAGGGCAGTGCGGTTCCCCGCGGCGTGCCGCAAATAAATTTTGCAAGTCCATAAATAATTAATAGATTCGTTACGTGGGCGTGTGTAAATCATCGACCGACGCGAGATTCGCTCGCCTCGAGTCGGCTCGCCGTCCCGCTGAGCTCGTCGGGAACAAATCATCGATTTTCGGCAGTAAATGCTCGCTTTTTGACAGAGCCTAATAAAAACGAGAGAAACGACGCTTAGACGCGTCTCGGTTCCATGTAAATGTTCGGCGAAAAAGGATGCTATTTTTAGAGAAATGTGTCATAAAGTAATTAAAATAAATAAGTAATTAAAACTGTTTTCATAAATGTACTAACATTTATGTTTGCTTTGTAAATACTAACTGTAAAGTTTAAGATTAAAATAATATGGAAATCGTCGTAGAGATATAAATTCTTTAAACGTTTAAATTCTTTAATGTACCTTTAGATATTCGAAGAAGCGTGTTTTATTGTGTGTGCAAAGCTAGAGACTGAACCATTGATGAACACTTGAGAAATCTCCCTTTCAAAAAATAAAGAATCGTGGAATCTACAGGAGCATTCCCTTCTCTTGTGGGAGAAGCAGGTGCATGCATCCCTGCGGGGGCACGCAATTTGCCCTCGACCTACTGCACGTTCGCAGGTCAGATTTTTCGCGGTGAAATAGTGGCATAATAGAAGTCTCGAGGGTTTTTTTTCTCCCCACCGTTCGGAACTATGGTTTTCAGATTCGTGACCTATCATTATCTGGCGCGAACCGGAAGCTCGCTGCCAGAGGGGCCAGCCCGGCGGGCATCGGGATTCTAGGATCGTTGCGGTGACTTCCAAGGACTTGGGCTGATCAATGGGCTCGCTCGGAAATGACGGAAGCAGGTGATAAGGATGTTACGTTTTCAATGTATAGTTTCCAAAGACGTAATGAGCAAATTAGCGCTGTTGGTGGCATTGAAGAAATTGGTTCGCAGCCAATTTGCCGCTCAACAGTTTTCCCTTTTTATGTTTCTTTATACTTCTTTGTCTATTGTCTCCCTCCGACTCCAGATGTTGTCAAGGATATAAAATGCTAGATAGATCACTATTAAAATTGGTAGAAACAGATTGATTTCCTTCTTTCTGCATATATAAAAAATATTATAATACATGTTTTATATTTATCTTTTCTTTAATATTTTTCTTATTTATTTTATGCCGAATTTCAATTTTTTAACAAAATCTTTCATAGTATATTTCTATTAAATTTTTGCATGAGGCCAATAGAAAAACATTGCCTATCGGTTACACCTTCCGTGTGGACTACGACATCTGGACAACGAGAGGAGGATCCCAAATCTCCTGCGGCGAGGTTGAAAGTCCATTTCGCAAATTGGCGCCATACTCCTTGCTAACCTTGCCTTATGACGACTTCACGCCTGATTCCGTTAATTATTTTCGGCTTACAAACACCTTCCCGTTGCGTCAAGATTTCATGGGGACATATGGCGTCCGAGTCACGCAGTCCAGTCATTCCGGCTAATCTCGTCGAAACTTTGCCAGAACTCCACCCCTTTACCGAAAAAGGGACGCGGAATCGGTGTGTTGAAGTCTTCGACGAATTCGACACGCGTTGCAGCCGCTAATTATCGGCAGAAGGCACTTTTTGCCCTTTTCCGCTGAACGCTGCGTTAATGAGAGGCCACGGTTAACTGGAAATAAACTAATTGGAGAAAGGCGCCTTTTCTAATCATCGTGTCTAACGGCGAACTGCCACCATAGGTGATGACCGGACGCCTTCGGGAAGGCGTGTGCTTCGAATAATTAGTCTTTCATGGCGCAGCAATAATTACGGTTTTCCGCGTTTGCGTTTCCACCAAGCCGCACGACTTTTTCGACCTTATATGCCTGCAACGTTAAGAAATAACGGTGACTTCTTCATTGCAGCTAATTAAGTGAGCTTTGAAATAAAGAAATAAATCTTCATAAAAATACATATTTGTCAAATAAACATATGTTAATTGTAACATACAAATATATCAACATTTTAAGATAACAGACTTTTGAAGTTTCAATGTCAGTTTCCAAAATAGTTCCCGCGCTAAATCCCACAGAGTCGAAAGAGAACGATCAGGTTTCGGCGAATCCGGCTGAAGCCTGACGGCACTTGAAGGGACATGGATAGTTGTTAAAACGAGATAGACTTATCTCCCGCCAGATTACTCTCTGGCATTGTCCTGCCAACGGACAACAGCGTACTCGTAGCAACTCTGTACGCGAATTAGAGTAAATCCTTTCCTCAAATGTCCGCTCTAATTCGGCACGGGCAGTCCGCAATGAAACGCCCTGCGGGAAACCATTCACCGGCTGCGGCAAGCTAAAGAAACGGGTTCGAAATGAGCTTCAGAGATTATCTGGCTCGCCGCTACTCGCGCATCAAAAATGAACGCAGCCGACCATATTTTGTCAGCGCGTCAATACTTCTGTCACAATATGCGCGCGTGTCAAAGAATACTGAACGCATCCGTCGCTTTGTGCCATTTCACTACGTTTGGCGATATTTCTACATTGTTATATTGATATCATAAAATATCAACTAAGATTTTCTTTTAAAATTAATTAATTCTTGTAATATGATATTCCTTACGAAGCAAATTTAACAAAATTATTTTCTCGAACAATAAAAATGTGCGAAACATCGTACAGCTTTAGTATACAGGAGTTCGAAGTCATTGTTACAGCATCTGTTTCTCCAGGTCTCGCACAATCAAACCGCAAGATCGTCATAGTTCTACGAAATCATGTCTCGGTTCGAGGCCGCGCAGCGTTCGAACCCTAAAAAGAACCTAAAAATATCGAATTGCAAATCAAATAAGAAGCACGGTCTAATCTTCCACCTTGAAATCGCGCTGCCGCAATCTCATTTTTAATCAAGCCCCGATCGCGCTCCTTGCAGATAGAGAACCTCCTCCGCGCATATCGAACGGCAGATGATCTGCCTTCCCTCGATAGAGGTCCATTGTATCCGAAATTGGCTTTTTATGACGGTTGAATATAACATCAAGGTTGTTTGCAATATTTTTTCTGCCAATCGGCAGCACGGTAGCATGGCCGCACCCGGAGGAGAAATTGGTTTTTGCATATCGCAATCACCCCGACGCCTCTGATTGACTACTCGATAAACGAAGCCATTACTCATTTCGGCATAATAAGCGAGGGACTTGATTAACAAGCGCCACTTTGCGCATAAAATTTTAATTTAACGCACCATTGTCTCCTCATACGCAATTTCTAACAATATTGAAACTTAAAAATCACCTTAATATCGTCATTGCCTCGGTTGTGACGTCATTTCTTGCACACAGATTCTCCGCAGAGATTTTCTTCCATCTGCCCGATTCGCAAAAGGAGACGTCGAAGTTTCCGAGGATAACGCGGAGCTTGTTATTACGGCATTTACGGATATCGGATGTCCTTTTAGTGCCTCCGGTGCTTCGAGGCGTGTTCTCTCGCTCTCTCTCCTTCTTTCTGTCCTCCATATAATGCTGGACGACCCATGAGCGAGGAAAAACCGAGTCCTTGTGTACAATGCTGAAGCGCAGGCTGCAGTTCCGCCCACTTCCGGGCCTTGAATGCATTCTCGACTCGTCTAACTACCCTTAGCAGTTAAGCCACGTGAAACGAGGAGACGTGTCCTTTTGCCGGTACAATTTTTTTTTCCTTCCCTCTTTCAATACGATAAAAGTGTTCATCGCGCAGTGTACGATTACCAGTTACACGAAGCCGTGTATTTTCGTGGCACGAACGTCCCAAAAATGTCAGGAAGAGTACATTATGCCGATCGCACGCAGGGGATAGTAAGTTCTCCTCGGGACCATTATGCAAATCCTCGCTTTGTCTCGGAACGAACGGGAGTGGATTTTTACGTCGCGATACTCTCGCTCCGCTTTTCGCGAGTTTCTCCACGTTTACGAATATAAACTTGGCGCTTTATAGTACGTATAGTGTATTGTTGAGAGCTTCTTCCCGCCCACCAACGCCCACGAATTGTCGCGGGCGGAAAGCAAGTGAAACGTTTTTCTACCCTTACGCGATCTTCTCTATTCGAGGGTTTTTATTACGTTTACTCGAAGATCGCGCTCACGCCGGTTCGGGCACACCCCGTAACACCCACTTCCCTTCCAGCTTGGATATGGGACACCGCGGACTGTAAGAAGTTAAACGGACGTATTATTTTCTGGAAAGGACACACGAGACCTTAGCTATGGCGAACACGTGCGGCGTGTGAGTAAAACAAAGCAGGCGCGTGCAGCCTACGGCGTCGTTCTCGAAAATTATGCGCGCGATAACGGAGTGTGAACAAGCGATAACTATGACGTCGCTTCAAGTGCACGCAAACCATGAGATCGCGACTACAAAGCCGCTCTCGGCTACAAAGGCCACGCTTCATTGCTATGCAAATTTAAATTATAATTACCAACGCTTACTGGAAGCTGAGTAACTTCTCTAATAATAAATATCTCCTACGTCAAGTCTAATTTAGTATTTCAGATCCGCTTTCGACGCGCATCGAGGTAATGTAAAATCGACTTTATGATTTCATGTTATAAATTATTAAATATTCTTCAATTTTATCGTACATTTTTGCTTTGATCGACATCCTTTAAATTTTACACAGCCATAATAATATTTTATTCATTATATTCTTTTATCATCTGAACAATTAATATTTTTACGTATTAGCATCACTGTTAAAAATGGCATTAAATTTAATATATTTTTAAATTACACATTAAATTTAAATTAAATTTAAATTAAATGTATCAATAACTGAAAATTATGTGAATGAAATTAGTGCACTTTTATTGCACTTTTGACAACATTAAATTTACATTAAATGTACATTAAATGTTTTTTAATGTACCTGCTTGAAATTTGCTTTCGTTACATTACATTAAATTCTGTTGTAGATTTTTAACAGTGATGATCAACATAATATCAATATTTTGTATATAGTAAGTTTAAGTAAATATTACTTGTTTCAAGTAAATGATGAATGTCTGTAAAACTATTATCAAGAAAATATTTTTTATAAAGATAACTGTAACTTAAAAAAAGAAAACTATAAATTGAGTAAAAACTTTTTTTAGCACGAAAATTATATTTTTCTGTGTATAGTATCAGTACAATCGTACAGTCCGATATGTTGAATATATGTATGATTCAATTTAAACAATAGCGATTCCCACGTTCATTGCAATTCATGCGATATCCGAGACGCAAGAACGATATGCCAGCTTCATTTACCTCGCACACTTTGTTTGGGCGCTTCACTATTTGCGATTCCGTTTTATTGCTCGATCTGCCATAAACGGTAACGGCGCGGTGCCTCGTAAAAGATACGAGCATCGCACATCTATGGAAACTGCATGCGTCCGTGCTCGGACAAATCATTCGGAACCAGAATGGCTTTAGAACATCACGAATCGCTCCGAAATTGGCTGTACACTCGTCAAACGAGGGTCTGTAATAGAGCGACACGACCTCGCCAATCGCGAGTACGGCCTAATGGCGATGTTGGCTTAGTGGTTTATTCCGCAACAGAAGATCTTATTGCTACATTCGTTCAATAAACTCATGCTATATATCCGAATGTTTCTCAATTTATATCGTGGTAGATATTTGCAATATCTGCGAGATATGCAAATCGCGAATCATAAGCATTATTGCAAAGTTAATATCCTCTGCGCGAACGTATGCGTGTAAATCTGATAATTATCTTGACGACGATGGCGCTCGTTTAAATTGTCGTCGCCCAGCATCGATCTATCGACCGGAGTGCGACAGGAAACCAGGTGGGCCAAGCCGCAAGTGCTGCTCCAACATTTTTAATGAACCACCGCCGATGGTGATCTGGCTAGTGTCTCTGTTGGCGACAGTTGGCGTTCTTTGTGAAGCGAGAGAAACTACAAGCGGAACTTTCCAGCGGTGGCGGTTTCGAGACCCGTTTCCAACTAACCAGCAGACTTCTGGACGGCAAGTGGAGACTTTGTAAGGGGACACCGAGCCAACGGGATCGACAACAAACAGGAACTGCAAAGGGCGGTACGGTTATCGGGTTACCAGCGTAACTCAACTTGATATAGCTGATTTATTGGCGGAAGTCGATTAGTTTCAATCTTACATCTAATCACGAAAATCATGACAAATACTCGATTTTTACATATCAATGAATTCACGGATATATGAATATATTGTCGTATTTCGTGGATGATTTTGTAAAATTTAAAAAAAAATAAATCATGGTATTTTGAAACCTCGACTTTTTTGCATCGTACACGTTTTGCTAATGATTTCCGTACAGCTTATAATCCATATCAGGCCTGCCACAGGGATTTGCACCGGATTCCGGAATTATCCCGGTGGCCAACGGGGATGATCCTAAGTAAACACGTACGGCCACACGACTCACATCCCCACCACGCTGCAACGAAGTTTCTTCGTGCTCGCACAATTCCTTGGAAGCAACCCCCAAGCGAATGGGAAGGGAGGAAAGCGACAATGCCCGGTGGTGTTGTACAAGAGCTGCAGATCGGCCCTTCGATTCGCAGAAAGAAAGACGAATTCGTGTATAAGAGCAGAAAAGGTGCTACATTCGAACGATCCCCACGTTTTCTTCGCGCACTGAACGTCCCTTTACGAGACGTGTTATGTCGAGTGATGTCGACGAACTGTATTCTTTAAGTTATCCACCGACAATTCCCTGGACGACGAAAGCAGAGCAGTGACGGTTGCAGCTTGCTATTGGGAATGATGGATGAGATAAATCGACGAGGAACACATAATATCTCATACTTGGGATTTGCAAAATTATTGCATTTAAACTCGACGTGCTTGTTTTATATATATAAAACAAATACAAAGCTAAAATCATTATTACCTTACTATCACTGTCAGTCTTACCATATCTTTTATTCTTTTTATATAATATGCAAATAGTGTGTGCTCATATAATTTAAGCAAAATTGGCTTTAATACTTTTGAAAGTTACTTTCTATCTTAGCGCAGATGATGCTGGACACTCTAATATGCTCAAGGTGAATGTGGTTTGTGGTTAGAAGGAGCACTTGCTCTCGATACAATATTATAATATCTTCAGTGGTAAACGATCTACGCGCCATAACGGATGCTCATCATTACTTCGAAATTGCAGTTCTCACTCGCAAACGTGACCAATTGTGTGTGTGCACAAAAAGCGTTTAAGTGTATTTATATTTTCTTTTTGGGCGAACGCGATACTCCCATTGTGCATTTTCGGTAGGAGCACACACGTATGTAAAAATAATAGTGAGTAAATGTGGTCAAATGCACATCAACCATATGCAACCACCATTGTATTAAAGCCAATTCTCTGCGAGTTTCTTACATAAAAGTAGAACGAGTCTTTCTTGGAAGATCAAAAATCACGCCTCGCGGTTAGCGAGACGTTATACTGCGATTTTTTGCGATCACGCGATCCGAGATTCTTGCGCGTCTTGTTGATTCTTCGAGTATTCTTGGAGAGTCGACGAATACGTTTAAAAGGAGATCAGGTAAGACCAGTTAGAAACGTAGAAACGACACGCGGCTCGTCGGGAATCAGCGAGAGAACATTCGTCATTATTACCATTGACCGTTGGTCCCTGGGGTCTACCCATTCGGGTTCCACAGGAAGTAGGCCGGTCGGATCAAGGATCAGGCTGCCCTTTTCCATTTTGAGGCGGCCCATTCAGGTGTAATGGTCAGTTAAAGACTATCCAAACAGAAAATACCACCGGTTCTTTCGATGAACTTCCGAGTCTTCCTTTTTTCTCATGACCGTGTCTTCGGATCGAAGTCTTCCGCTTGAAGATTCGCATCCTTTGTTCGCATATTAAACTACTAGCGAACGAATTAGTTAATTTCAAATTTAGTTTTTAATCTTTCGAGACAATAATATATCAAATTTGTCAAGTATCTATTTATTCTTGAAAAAAATTGGAGTTGATCTTTCTTTGCTATGCAAATTATTTTTAGTTTTTAATATTAACAAAATTATACTCTATCCATTTTTGGTGAATTTGTCTACTCAAATTCGCGAATAGTTAACTAAGATCTACGTGAATAACCGGAGGCAAGCCCACCCGCGGTTGCCTAAATAGAGGAATCATCTCAAGTATATTTATCCACGTGATCGTCGAATAACAAACGCGGAAATCCTTAAATCCTAAATCAACCTGGCGCGAGCCGAAACCGAAAGCAGACTGCAAACAAACGGCGGCAATCGAACCGTGGAGGACTCGTGGTCCAATGTGGCGAAAGTCAAATATTAGGTCACGAAATAAGACGTGCTTTGTGTCGAGTTAAGCGACTCACGGTGGTTCTTCAAGCAATTTTCAATAATTTCCAACACTATACAATTGATATTTCCCTATTACATTCAAACAGTGAGGGAAGATTTTCTTTTGTTTATTTCTCTTATGAGATGGCAGTAAAATTACTGCAGTGTAAAAAAAACAACCTTAGCGCGCACTATTGCACGTGATATATTCATTCATTATCATCAAAAAATCTGCATGATAACGTATTTGATTCGCTGTTCGAAACAATTTTTCATCGAGGTCGTAAAAAAATGCTTTTCGCGTGGCTCTTGACTCGCTTCTTATCTGAACCGAGATGCCTGATGCTAAAGCAGTAGCGGCGGTGACGAAGAACAGAAAACGAAGACGAGACAATGACCGCTGTTCAAACATGTTGGGACTTCAAACGACCGCCGGCGTATCTCGTATGGGATGCGGTTGCACCGGCTGCACGTGCATTAGCGGTTCGCAAGGAGTGAGGCGAAAGAAAGTGCGCCTCCGTAATGTCGTATCCTTTCAAGCTTCGGCCGAAGGACATCCGGCATCGGAAATAATAAATATTTGAGAAGGTGCTACGGAACGATGCAGACGCGGCGAAGCCTTTCATTTGTAGGGACAAGCTGAAATTAGTGTATCGGAAGCAACGACGAGAAATATGTAGAGAAAGGAGAATATATTTTGCTAGGACCGAGCCGCTGCGTGAACATCCAAACACTGACTTTGCAAGCTGCGTCTTTAACCCTATGCAGGATTATATATCTGTAGTTTGTTTAAAGACTTCCTCAAACTCTCTCTGATTTTCGTATATATTCCTACTTATTTGTCTATGTCGTATAAATAGTATATTTTATTTCCTTCTAATTTATTAAAATTTATAGTGGATCTGGTTATCACTTTTCGAATCTTCTGAGAGAACTTTTAACACTTTGAGAGTCTTTCAATATTTTTTTCAATGATCGTGACGACTTTTATTAATCACTCGCGCTCAGCATCCAGCTGAAAGACGTCGCACGCGCTCTCAACGAGCAGCTGGCGTGGTGTCGAACGCGTTGTTGAATTTTATCGCAGCATACGATTTTATTTTTAAGTTAGCTCCAAGAGTGGCGACGCGCATATCTGCATACGTCGAAGATTCATCCACCAAGTTGACTGACGAGCGCCGCCCTCCCCTAATCGTTCGATCGCCAAAAAATTCACAAAAAGGCGCCACGCCGCGCGCACGGGCGACAAGGGACGGAGAAGAGAAAGGGACCAGGTTACGGGGAAGGAGTCCCAAGAAACAAACTGAGACGAAACTCTCTCCCTGCGTACCCGGGCACCGCCCTTGCACTCCACCCATCCATCTCCGGCGTGCATATATTTTTGGGCGGCTAGTTTTTCCCCCGAGGGAGATTTATCATGTCCCTACGCCTCTTCTCTCGCGGGCTGCTCCATCAGTGCCCGACGTGTGGCAGGGAATAATTGGCAGAGCGGAGGAGTGGCCACATCGTACTTCAGAAACTACTTCGGAGATAGCTCGTGGGAGCAGAGTAGCTCAGTTACGAAGAAAATGATGATTCTTGCAAATATAGATAGAGTAACTTGCATGGAGTAAAAATTTGTCTGATCACTTGATATCGATCCATTAATTCAAGTAGATTTTTATGTAAATTTTTATGTATTTAATATTATCGTATTATAAATGATAAAAAAGATTAAACATTTTTTGATTAAATTTTTCCGTTTTGTTAAACAATAAAGAATTGGTCTGAAGAAAGTGCATTAACTGAAAGAATAATTGAAAAACATGCATGTCACGAAAAAACTTGAGAAAAAGATGAGAGTAAAAATATGGATGATATATTCAGATATTAAATCGTTCATTTCTTTTCTGAAATATTTGTAGTTTTGTTCTTCAGAAACGCATTGAAACGCGGGGCAACAGAATTCTCAATACGGTACTGTTTGCTGTTACAGCAAAGAGTAAATATCGGGAGGTCATTACAAAGTCGCTCGATCGAGCAGTCATTTGAAATAGTTCGTTTTCGTACACCATCCAGAACAGTCGTGCTGTGTAGAATACCGAAAATGGCTGTGCTAGAATTTGCGAAAGATCTTACGCATCTAATCTTTCGTTACACGAGAACAATGAATGTAAGTATTCGATTAAAAACTGTTATTCTAAAATGTAGTCGATATCAGTGTCACACACATGTGGATAATTGTTTTTCTATTTGTACGTATGTCCACATATATATGTATACTCTCTAAATCGGAATAAATGTATTATTCACTGAAAGACAGTAAATATTCTCTGATTTCATTGTTATACTTACAACTATATCAATCAGTGATACATGCACTTTGTCAGTGATAATACATTGATTGAATAAATGAAAGCACCCCCTTCTTAATCAGAATCACCGAAAGACAGTAAACAGTCACTGATGATCACAATTATAAAAAAATACAACAAATCATATGATAATATCATAATAACAATAAGATTTTATTGATTCAGATTTAGAGAATATGTGTGTTTAATGAATATAAGTTATCTCATATACAATGAAATTTTTCATATTCTATAATTATATAACGCATGCATTTCAGAGCGAGTCATTGTCAGATATCATCACGCCTTTAAACAATGTAGAAATAGTGTTTGCCATACATCAAGTGCTTGACGCACTCAAGATAAAGGATTTTAATGATAAGAATAATAATGGTAATCCGTTAGAAATGTCCAATGGCCCAAATGACAACGCTGATATAAATCCAGAAACTTTGGCTATAACGATAAAATGTGAAAATATGGAAGATATAGACAGGTTAATTTGAAATTTTAATATATGACATATATCTAACAATTATTTTTTAAAATATATTTTTTATGACAACAGTTTTATGTTTAGATGTTCTGAAGATGTTCAATCTGTTTTTACGAATGATTCTTCTGTTTCTGATATCTCACTACCAGTTATTAAAAGAGAACGAGAGGGTTCTTTCGATGTATTGCAAAACGGAAAAAAGGTAAATTTCATTATCGTATTATTTTCTTGAATCGTCATCCATTATTACTAATTGATGAGTAAATTGACTTTTATAGTGTATATAGATATTTGAAAAACTAATTCTGTTTATTTAACATATTATTAATTCCAATTTGCCATTTACTTGCAGTTTATTTCACAATCGAATCCTGCGATCTGCATCAACAACATTGGCAGATCAGACACTTTTATTTGCGAAGAAAACCAAAAGAGCACTGAAGAGGAAGTTTACGAAAATAATAATTTATTAGAAAATGTACAAGTAACATTGAACGAAATACGAGAATCTTTTATGAACATCACGGTGAAGCTGAATAATCTAGAAGTATAATTTTAAGATAAAATATCTGCATAACGGATGATTTTAAGATGAAATATTATTTATGCGTATATTTATTTTTTATTTTACAGCAATCACTCCCGCAAAAATTGTCAAACAAAATTATGGTAAAAAATCAGAAATCGTCTCGAACTAATAGCTATACTAGTCCTCGCATTTCAACTATAAACAAAACGAAGTCAATTAACACTCGCAAATCAAGTAGCATCTTACTTCAAACACCAACTTCCTCTAAAATGCCTGCAACAGGAAATGAAAATATTTCCGAGAGACGTAAAAGTACAGGTGGACTCGGTACTAACGCTGCATCTACTGCTGGAAAATCTGGCGCATTCACAAAAGTGGATACATCACATGACAATTCGATATCAATTCTGAATTCATCGGCATGTAGCAAGAAATCACCATCCACTGAAATTCGACCTCATAAATTTACGAAAAATCCGAAATACGCTCATGTACGAAGCACTATACCGAAAGCAATCAGTCAAAAGAAAAAGATGCAAGAACCATAATGAAATCGTTAAGATAAGATAACACGGTAAAATAATTATATATTTGTAGAATAAGAAACAATTTTAGAGTTAAATTTATTACACTGTATTGCCACAGACGACTTTGAATATCTGTACTTGTTTAATAATTTGTTCACGAATTAAATTTATAAAATTTTATATAACCGTATTTTTTATATATTTATGATTTTTGTAATGAATTTGTAAGATTTGTGAAAACAGTGATAAAGCAGTGATAAAGCATATTTTTTAAATACATAAGAACAAGTTGCTCTATTTGTTAATGTAAATTTTTACAAATTACGTGTTTGTCGTATTTAAATTTCATAAATATACATGTAAGTCATTAAGCGAATACATCTACTTATATGTGATGTTTGGCAGTCTGGTGTAGCACATGAATTTGTCTGCCGTAGGCTATGCACTCTAAAATTTCTCATGTTTCTTTTGCTAACCGAACGAACATATCCTAAATGCAGCAGCCATATGAGAATGAGAGCATCGAGTGTAACAGAAATTATTAATTTGATCTCCGTTGTTTGATTTCAATCTTAAAATTGATTCTGAAACATCGTCACGATTTCTGTAATGCAATTTTTCAATGTATTTGGGTTTCTTTTGTATGAAATAAAAATTGTAGTGAGATGAATCTCTTTAAAATAACTTTCAAATCAGCAAAAATAAAAATTTTAAATATATATTAAATATTGTACATTTCAATAATTCTTTAAAATCTTGATAAATCTCATCTCGCCATAATTTTTATCTCATACAAAAACAAATCCAAAAATATAATTATTCAATATTTATGCATTGGTAAAGAATTATTGAAATGTTTTTCTCATAAAAAAGAAATCCAAAAATATAATTAGTCAATATTTATGCATTGGTAAAGAATTATTGAAATGTTTTTAATATTTAAAATTTTAATTCTTGTTGATTTGGAAGTTATTTTGGAGAATCAATTAAAGCTTTTAATTAAAATATAAAATTAATTTAATTCAATACTTCACTTCTTTTATCTCAGAAGAGTTAATACGAATTCCCTCTTACACGCTCGGTGTGTAAGACAGAGATAGCAAAATAACTATTAGTATACCGGTCTTTAATTATAAAAATCGTGTAGGCGGTACTTTGGCACCGTGAGCCTTCATCAATCATCCGTCAATCTACGTCCACGAGAACGATTCTTCTATATTACACGATCTTTGCCCTTGAAAGGCAGACCTTCGTTACTAGGAAGCAGGTAATCTTGAAGCTCGTAATTAGTGCTCATCAGGTGAAGACTATATCTCGTAGCTTTCGTGGCACTCGTCCGCTTAACGTTAACGTAGAAACCGCGTAATTCCATATATTATTTTATTTTAATGAATTCATTTCCATCAGACATCCATTCCTCTATCATCCGTCCCACACGTGGTGTCCGCGGATGTAGTAGCAAACTGCATCTGTCCTTAAGTGCTTTCTCAGCGAAACACTCTTCAGCTTAAAAAGTGTTTCACTTGTTGACGTGTCAGCCGAGCCACTCACCGGTGGACTCCGAGGAGCAGTCCCATCAACGACAGCGATTAGCCCCACGATTCGCCTTAATGGCTGCCCGATCGTCCGTTCGCTTCCATCCGTTTCTCTTTTCGACGTTATTAAGTAGGCGCGAAAATGCAAAGTGAAACGGGACAGGAGGGGGACATCGCCGATTCTCCGCTTCGTCTCCCGTCACGATATAATCGAGAGTCGCGCGATCGTATATTTATTTTTCCGTTTTTATGACGCTGTTTCTCTCAAAGTTTTATCACGGTATATTAATGGAAGAGGAGTACACCCAATGAAAATTATATTTACAAGCGCTCGTTACAAGTTTCATACTGTAACAAATAGATAATTATGTGTCACCGGTCGATAAATTATTCGACAAATAAATGAGAGCGACATGTAAACTTGCGTTTTACATTTAATTATAAGCATATAAGATATGTCGATGCATTTCCAATTGCAATGATAGTAATTTAAGTTTCATGAGTGTCCGCAAACGAGCGACTAGCTTGCATACATGCATTAAAGCGTTGAAAACGATATAGTTCCATAAAAAAATGCATTTGAAAGGAGAACGAGCAAAAAATTAGTAAATGCGAATTCATCAATAATACATACGTCGCCGGTACCATCTTTATTATCGTGATTCAAAAGCTGATATGGCCATGACCGTGGGCACAGCTGCCACTTTGCTGAGAAACGAATTTGTAGCTGTGCGCTTCATCTTTTTGTCTCATCGAATCACTTCCTTGCTCCCCTCTCTCCCCCCCTCTCCTCACTCTTTCGTTCTGCTGTAGCTCGAACGAGCCCATTTTTGGCCGACACGTCCGTGGACCTGCATATATGTGTGCGCAGCGAAGGACGTTTCTGCGGACAAACCGATTTGGCGTGCAAAAACGGATCGCATCTTTTTAAAACATACTTGAGATCCGAAGAAGCGTCCGCAATTTCCGCCTGATGGTGCACAGGTGCGCGCGTGTGCGTGCGTTCTTTTGTCGGCGCGTCGCGCTAACAACGGTCCTCCTTCCGCACCGCGTGGTCACGCAATGACAAATCCTATAAATCATAAAACAAACCACGCATTTAGCCCCCGCGCTGTAGCGTAACGCGGCCGAAAAATTCCCTCTCATCCGAAGGTACTAAATTACTCTTTTTTTTTTTTTTATGGTATGCTCCTTCGACGTACTTGAATTCATAATAACATAAAAAGTGTACTCTTCAACCAAAGTTGAAGAGGACGTGAAAGCAGAGCATTTAGAGCTTAAGAATACTCTTTTAAAAATCGCTCTATAATTATTTGTTGTACGGTTTCGTAAATTTATATTTCGGGTCACCGATTTAAAGAAGCCCCTTTATTTTATATATTACATTGTAATATAATAAAACATCGCAAAATGGTTGTATATTTAAATCCCGCGAAATTAGCGTAAAGATTACTTTTTATCACCTTCGAAGATTTATATCATCTTAATGTTAAACATATCGATCCTCGCTTGTTGAGTACAGTCATTTTATTCAAGATTAATGTTCCCTTTTATTCATGGCACCGCCAGCCCTTAAATAAAGCTGTCACACCGCCTTGGATGAATTGCACCACCGTTGCAGAAACCGCGCAATGAGGCTGGCAACGGACGCGGTCGTTCACGAGCGCGTAATCGCGCGTGCATGCAAAGTCACTCACGCGACCGTCTTGAGCGGCGGCGACGGCGGCGGCGCGAGTCTGCAATTTCGCGCACTCGTTCGAAAACCGGCCACCCCGACACCTGTTGTCGAAGTATACGCTTGATGATTCCCTATGCTAAGCTCGCGACGTGGCAAAAAGTCGGCCAGTCGGCTCGTTGCGGCCCTGGGGGCGATCGGAAGCGGCACAGGACGAGCGAAAGGGGGGCAGACTATGGGCGTTCTTTCCCCACCTCGTTGGACCCCTACTCGATTCTACGTGTTCGCAAAAGTATCGGCTTGAAGGGGACAGGAAAGAGGGGGGGATGATTACTCGCGTCTTTTTAACACAAAAGGCTCGAAAACCAACACCGAAATACGACGAGCAGCGGCGCGCCCTGTAATCGACAACGTCCCAGACCGGGCTCTGCCTTCGTGATGAGACAACCATTTTCAAAATTGCGATAGTCGCCTGCAAATAAGGCGAGAGATGGGCACCGCAGCCGAACGTTGTAGCTAACCGAGGGCCTCTCGTGGCCGAGTTATTATTTGTTTTTGCCCCGGGGGACCATCACGGTGCTTATCAAGTCACCGTGTGCTTCAGCTGCAACGGAACGTTACGCCCAGTTTCGAAGGAAACAAGAAAAATCGTTCTGTCGTTGTCCCTATGAACACATACGTTTGCAATTTCCATCGTATGAAGTATGATGATACATCTTTTGCGTTTCACAAGTGATTGACATATTTATTAAAGTTATTTTTTATATTTTTCTCATGATAGCCAAACACATACAAATTAGCATATATTTTAGGGACAGTAATTCTGTGTCACCTATTCCATTATGTATGTATTAATCTGCAAACGCGTTTGAGACTCTGTTACTTTGTCGAGAATTATGCTGGAGATCAGAGAGATTCCTGAAAAAAATCGCACAAGCATTCCTATGATGTTGATCTCCGCTAAGCAAGTTTGCTCGATCCGCCGGTCGATCAAACTACTAGTTATGATACATCGTGCAAACTATACTAGAGCGATACGAAAAAAATGACGTAGGCGCGAATCGAGCAAATTGGTGAGGAACCATTCAAGACTCGGATTCGGCTGCAATCTCGGCTCCGGGGCACTGGCGGCTCACGGGCGATAATTGATATCACCTGCCATGTAAATATCGGGTATCGCCGTTTGCCGAACCTGTCGGCGGAAAAAGGGGCCAGGGCAAAAGGAATTGCCAAACGCAACCGCCGGTGAGATAATTACGTGTTGGTTTTAGAAAAGGGGGAAGCACCGGTTAATTCCACGCTTCGTGGTCCGCGCAAAAAGCCGCCTGAGGCTACGAGTTTCTCTGTTCAAATCAGGCGACGCGCTGTGTGTGAGAATCTTGACTAGAACCAGAGCGCGCAGATCAAATTCTATACTTCCAAAAATGTCAGTACCGTAGTCATAAAATATTAACGCATATAATTCTACACTACAGCGTTCTTTTAAAGCTGTCGATATAAAATATTGCAGGGCATTACCTTCTTCGTAGTTTTATATCCATTTCGTCGTGTTATTTTATCATTGAAAATCTCGATCTTATAGAATATTGTGCAGCTCGGCCGAGTCGTAAATCCTCGACTGACCAATGATTTGTGTGTCTGTCCGATAAAGAAAACTTTGCGAACGCCTACCTACGTTTTGTATCTGGTGTTCCTATGTTGTGCATAACACCTCGCCGTGAACCATTTAGCACCTCGGACGCCATACGGTTTAAGACAGTTCGCGTATCTCGATCTCGCTCTCAACACCTTCCTTATCGATGATTTCTTTTATGCTCCCGTAATGACACGCTTCTCGGCATGCCTGCGGCGACGGATGCTGTTAAAAAATAGATAGAAAGGAAGCACGACGTTTGTTTAGTAACATGATAGTTTCGGCAGGGTGCAGAAGGCAAGAGAATGGTGTCAGGTCCTTTCGGTTTATTCTTGAGAAGTAAGTAGTATTGGTAAAGCTGATTAAAAAACAATGTATTTTTAATGTTTCACGGAAACAAAAAAATACGTATTATGTTTAACAATTTTCAAATATTAATATATTTCATATGTAATATATTTCGTATGTGTTCGTTAATTTTAAAATAATATATACAAATCCAATGATCTTTAGAATTTAATACAATTAAGATAGAATCTCAATTTCTTTGTCTTTAATCATATATCAATATAAAATATAACGATGGAATGCTCAAAATGTTTTCTTTGTAAAAATCTAATGCGTCATTTCAAATCTTCTCTGTTGCCTTATTCGATTCTTTATTAAGATTTGACGTTTCGATAATTAGGTAAGCGCTCTTAGATCACAATTATCTATAATTAACGATACAAAAACGTATTTTAAAGATGTTCATCTAAAAAGCTCCGGAACGATCTCATCTCACACATTTTCGCGTATCAAGTTTAGAAATCTTTGATCGACCCCATGTCAAGCTTAACGTGCAAGCAAGAAATGGTTGAGCGAAGAAAAATCTGTCTGGAGATAGACGTCATGGCTGTCATTTTTTTTGATTTAGGTCTCTGATAGCCGATTCGAGGCGTTGATAACGAAAGTGTTGGAACGGCGGTCTATAATTAACAATATTAAGGATAAATTTTGCATTACGGTGAGGAAGGAGTGAGTGACCGCATTGTACATTCTTAGTAGTCTTGCCACCGTATATGATAAGCTGTAATTAAATTGATTGGTACGCGAGATATGAGCCATGCGCGATGCCGTGAAGAATATGCATTAACGGCAAGATCGGAGGTCGTTGAAGGGTAGAGGGTACGAAGATACGAAGACATCAGTGGCGATGTAATTATCAGGCCTGTATGAAACTCATGTTACTGACTATTGGCCAGTATTGCGCTTAGATAACTTAAAATTTATCTAGATAAAGATAAGTTACGTGTAAATGTATCTTAGATAAAGATGATTTAATTTTAATTTATTTAGATAAAAGATAAAAAATATATAGTTTTATATAGATAATTTTCAGATAATATCATTATTGAGCAAAAACAATTTAGGATATGAAATATGTTCATATTTTTATTTCTAAATCAATATTTTTAAAAAACAAAAGTTCTTCAAATAATTATACTAACAAAAAATATTTCTCGTTAAATTTGATAAATGCAATATGCAAATAAAACTCAAAATTAAAAATAGGAGAAATATATAAATATAATTCACATTATATAATGACTGACAAAATATCTTGTAAGTTTTCGAATTTATAGTTTTTTGGGGCAATTTTTATATTGTACTATTGTTGATCTGAACTGCTTTTTTATATATGTTGCCAGTACTAAAAATCTATAGTTCACATTACGTACTTATCTATAGATTTTCAGTACTGGCAATAAATTTTGCAATTCTTGAAAAAATCTGTTATGATAAATGGTAATTTAAAGGCTGAGGCTAAAAACACAATATTTCATTCTCGTTATTCGCATTATCTTAGATAATTTAAAAAAGATAACATTTATTTTATCTAAGATAAAGATGAAGATAATGTACATAATAATAATCTAGATAAAGATAAGATGAAGTTATTTCTTTATCTAGATGATTATCTAGATAATTTTATATAGATAACGGCAAACACTGCTATTGGCGCAAATTGCATTCATTATTCTTCTGTGGAAGAGCATCGTCCGCGAAATGGCGAAGACATCTCTGCGCTTCTTCAATTCGTGCAAATCGAATGGTCGAAATTTTATCGATCGAGCTCTTCGAGACAATTAGGAGCAATCGCGAAAAGGTATATGAAAATTTATGTCGCTGGCAGACTCGCTCGTTAGTTGCCGCGTACATTAACGATCATCCATAAAGAGCAGTCCTTCGAGCCAGAAACAGCAATCGGGATCGGCCTTCGTTATCTCCTTAAACAAATTGCAGTTAACCACTCGTCGCGGCGCGTTGCGCCTACTCTCGGACATCTCGAGCGTCAAAAAGTCACTGTACGCCGCCCTCTTTCTGTCCCCTGTTCACGACGACGCGGCGACGCGCCCCCGGACGTGAAAGGGCGGTCGAGGGAATCGGTGAAGCGTGCCCATAAAAAACTGTGGGTCCGCTATTTATGGCAGCTTAATTAATTCCTATGTGTTTTCGGCCACTTCCCATGCAAAACGCCCCCCTCCGCGCGTGTCTTTACGGCTCTTCATGAGATATAAATGATCTGATAAAATGTTTAAGCGCTGTCGCGCCCTCCGTCCACCATTCGGAACGCTATTATTACAGAAAAACAAAACCGTTGTAAAAGCCGCGGGAGACGCGCCGTAAAGGGTGCATCTCTCGGCTTTCCCTTCCCCCTTCGCTCGGGACCTCATGCATATTCATAGTTAAAGGAGGCATTCTTAGAAGTCGTTCGTTGGGACCGAACCGCGCCGTTCATCTCGCGATACACTTGATTAAAAACACAGGAAGGTACCTACTATTTCTGAATACCGCGCGCAACCACGTGACTTTATTGCCGATGTAACGCGCGACGCGGTGGTGTGTCGTGGGCCTTCGAGCTGAGTTAAGTTTTCGATTAATGAAAACGAAATATTGCCTCTCAAGCTCGCCGACACTTTGGCACGGCTTTCGGCCTTGCCCAGCAGCATCGATTTACGCGCGTTCCGTAACGGTCCACTTAATGAAGAGATACGGTAGCGTTTATTTCGCTCACGCGACGAGTGTCGCGAAATCTCGTACACTTCGAGAGAGAACGGTCTCCCCTTACTCTCGTACTCACGTAAACAGGCTCGCAATTTCTTCTCCGTGTTGGAACTCGAAGCGTCGTCCATCGTAGTGACGCGACACACGGCCGCAACGGCCGAGCGCGTGTTCTCCGACTCCGCGTTCTCTCACATCCGTCGACCGACTTTATTGCGCAATGTTGCGAAGCAGCGCGCGAAGCAATGCGCCGGTGTAGGTGAAGGTGCAGCCAAGTCGAGTCCGTGAATTCGCATAAAATTAGCATTTTCCCCGGCACCGTACGTAGCTTCCCACGGTTACGGCACGCATGTAGGTACCTACGAGGCTGGCCTACGCGGAATAATAAGGAGTATCGTCTCGATCGTGCCTCTTCCGCGAATCGCAGACTGTGCAGAATCTACTCGTGGAACGAGGAAAGAAATAGAGGGGAGGAAAGAGAGAACAAAGAATTCTTCCGTGTGTGTGTCGCTCGCTCGCCTTCATAATTGTGATAAAAATTGTAAATTGTACGCGTGAGATTATCGATAGAGCTCAATAATGTACTATTAATCAATATTAATTAAACCGATTGCGCTAGAATTATATATGGACGTGTGTCGGCTAATTTATGCCCGTCCAGGCTTTGTTTACGATCGCATGCGCGCTCTACGGAGAGAGGGAGAGCGTTCCTACCTGCGGTTCTAGACCTCGCCGCTTACCTGTTACCTCTTACCTGTTACCTTCGCATAGGGACACGTGACACACGCGAGTGGCACGCGCGCCGCGCGCTTGCCTCTTCCCAATGGCAAAACCAGTTCTCCATAGAATAGAAATAACGTTTTCCTTTTCGTACGTTTGTCATCGGCGATTCGCATACGTGTCGCCAAGCCCCATAAATTTTTAACAAAAAGAAAACAAGTTTTAAATTGTTCTAGATTGCAGAAAGGTGGAAGCAGTATATGAGATCTTGTGATGATACTTTCTCGCTCTAGAATTTAATTAAAAAATTGCTTAATATATTGTTATAACGGTTCTTCTTCTTCAGTGTCCCATACTAGGTCATCCTGACGTTGACAATCACTTTAGAGAGAGTTGTTTTATGACTGGATTTGTCTAGAGATTTTTTTCTTTATCAAATTTCTCTCTATAAATCTGTTACTTTCCTTGATAAGTCTTTGATAGAATCGAGGCATATGTGAAAGTCGGAAAAAACGAACATGGGAACATCCGTCAATTACCAGGTTGCTTTTACAATGAGCCACGCGTCACCCCGTTATAACATTGGCGAGATCGAGTCTAATCTTCTCAGGAGCTAAAGGAGCTTTATGAAGCTCGCGTATGATTGTTTGGAATAAAAACTCTTGTGCATCTCTCAGTCGGAATAATGACGGGTTACAATAACGAATCTATAATTATTGATTCTATCTTGAGCGGATTGCGAGGAGGCGAGAATAAACGGACATAAATCAACAAAGTCGGGACATCTCTCTGCGATCTGCAGACGTCTGCTTGCGATTATGCCATGGCAGTAAACGCCGTCATACGAAAAGACTCTCCTTTCTCTCCGTTCATTTACACTTCGTACGATTCCCATTGTACAGTATTCAACGATTTTTCAGCATCCGCTTGATTTATAGCTTCGACAAAAACAAATAAACATACAGCTTGATACGTTCGTTCCCCAACGCTTATCTCCACCAGTGTTTGTATTTTTTGGAGAAATGTGCCATTCTGATCGCAGATAACTACGGTTAACGGTGAAAAATGTTTTTAAAAGATAGCGGGAGACGGGATTTTAAAATATTATCAAGTTTCTTTTCAAACAAAGTGCATTCCGCAGCACGTCGAAATCCAGAAAGTTTCAAAATAAATGTTATGACCACCGTGTTTACAGCTTAAGAAACTCTGAATGGCGCTTATTGTTCCATTTAGTTTCTATAATGGGTCTGGAGGTTTTCAATGAATACGTATTCTCGAATAATCCATAGATCTACTTATTTTATATCTTCTGTATTCTACTGCTCAGTGCAAACGACAGTTGACCGCAAGATGAAGATAAGTAAACGAGTCTTTGAAAGAAACTTTCAATATCCTTTCTTAGCTTGTTTCTTTACCCAAGCAATAGTTAGGTTCAAAATACGTTTAATAAAGTACGTTTAAAAATTGATTTTAAATGTTTAAACTTTGAAAAATAAACGTTTAAAATTTGATGTATTTTTAAAATTATTTAATAGAAAGTAAAAACATTTTATAAAAAAGATCTTAAAACGTATATTTTAACGTTTTTTTTACTAATTTAAAATATAGTTCTATAAAAGTTAAACAAATGTTGAAACATTGAACGTTTTTATACATCGCACATAGAGCGCTAAACGTTTTTTATACGTTCAATAAACGTAAATGGGAAGATAACTTTAATTAGGATATTTTATTTTTTTAACAAAATATATTATAATATTGAATGTAATTGTAACGAACAGCTAATTTTTTAAACTATTTCATAAATGTAATATTAATGAAAAATACAATTACAATTGATAATAGCAATCATAGTTAAGATAGCGTATTTCATCCGTCGATATCTCATTGTTTTTAAAAAAGATATATCTTGAGCGAAGAATAAGAAGACTAAAAATAAGCGAAATTATCTCGCTCTATTACTATGGTCAAGAAGAAGTAATGATAGAGTAATTCAAGATCAATCTCATCGATCAACGGTTGATCGAGTTTTATGGCGTTGCTTCGCGTCGCGTGTGATACACATGTGTCTGTTGCCGATTCCATTAGCGTAATTTTCATCCGTTTCGTCTCGATCGAGAGATTTCTTTCATGTGCGCGAAACAATTCTGACAACCCACGCACTCACTCCGATGAAATCCATTGTCGAGCGGTCATGTACCGCGAGATTGAAGGTTATTATTGTTTAATACGGTCAATAAAGCTGCATTATGGTACTACAACCACAAACGTAATACTAAGGTTCCACAGGGTCTTAGGCTACATCAGAGGTTCTCACCAAAATGGGAAGGATATTAATTTTATCATATAAATTGACATTTTTTATCGGAAGAGTTATCTAAAAGAATTAAAATAGTTATTTATATAGCACATGTAATACAAAAATTGAAGAAACGTTACACTTATGTAATATGTGAAATTTCTGCTTTAATAATAAATAGAAATAGTTAATTTTGTAAAATTCTAAAAAAATTAATCGTGTACATGTAAGATCATTCTGAATATTTCTCAGGAGAAATTCTAAGGATAATTTCTCATGTCTCCTTTCTCACGTGCCCCTTCGCAAAAAATACGACGAGCGCCACTGCGGTCCGTCCCGCGGCGGTCTCACATTTCGAAGCCGATCGTGCTTCGAAATAATCAAGATCACATTGGCCTGTCCCGGATCAAAAACATTAATTTTAAATTATCGAGATGGCACCGGTCCACTGTAGCGGATAACGTACCGCGACCCCGAAGGCGTTGGTTGCATCCAAGGCGATCAATGGCGCCGCTCACCGTGAGAGATTAGGCTGGACCGTGATTACCGGTACATAAATATCAAAAAAAGAAACGGGAGGCGGAATGGGCATCACGGAGAGAAGGCGGTAAAGGAGAGGCCGCGCCTTGCTTCCAGACGAATTTCACTTTTGATATATTCCCCCTGTTTGCGCAGTAGTGTCACCTTCAAATTAAAGAAACTTTCACGTGACTGACCGGATCATCGCGGAATCAGTGCGAAGCTTGGATTATGTGTCAATGTAATTTCTTCGAACATGGAAAGATTAATTTATTGATTTATATGTAATCGTGAGGATTTTCTACGCCTTCTTTGTTTAGTGGCACTTTTCATTAAAAAGGGAGATGTGTTCAACAAAACAGTAAAATTTTATTAAATCAATTTTTGAATATTATATATTAATAAATATTATATTATAGTTTTACAAATAACACGCGGCAACTGATAATCGCTTACAATTATGTTTGACTTGCGTTGTTAGTTACTGTGTAGTACATATCTTGATAATAGTACTGTGCTGACTTTGGACATTGTAAGGCGATATTGGAACAATGCTCCTATCGACCAACACTATATTAACAAAGCAAACAGAGAACCGAAGATACACGACCTGCGAGTACCGAGCTTATCTCGTCGAAGCAATTACCAACGGAGAGGGACGAAATTAAAGATGCGTATCGACCGACATCTGCTTAGCACCATCAAATTAACACTTGTTACGGCCGTCAATTAAACGATCGTTCGATAACGTCCCACTAATTTTATACTCGTGGCCCGGGTACAAATTTCTCAGCCAGATTTCACTGGCCTTTCGAGAAACTCAACAGCATAAGTTTATAGTGAATAAATAATCATATATTTCATTGATTAACATCGTTCCACTGGAAAAGTTATTTACATAACGCGTTGAAGAAGAAAATATGTTTCATTATTTAAATGTAAAAACAAATTAGATAGAATTATTTTAGTTATTTATATAAGTAGTACTGCCGAAATATGTAAAGATGCTTGTTTTAATAACATGTAGAAAGCGTTGAGATGAGTTTTAACAGCATTACACTGATTAGATATGCAAATAAATTTCTGTGATATTTAATTCGCCGACGATCGTTAACATCTACTCAAGACAAATTGTTTGCCTAGCATGGGTAAGCACAGACGCGGAGGTATTTCTAATTATTCCATATGCATAGGTTTAATTAAGGACTCGGTCGCACACACGTATTCACTTGATAAATAGTCTCGGTGGCGAAGGTTGGCGATCCGGGCATCGATTTATTCTTGGCAGGTAACCATCGCGAAATAACCATTAATTTGAAAGTTTCGGTCCAAAGTTGCAATTATACGAATTATCGAATCCCGAAGGTCAACTTCGAACGAAAGCCATTACGGCGAATTAACCCGTGTTACGATTACTCGTACATGAACATCTTCCGCATTTCTCTTTCGTTTCGCGCATCTACGACGACATGTTACTTCGTAAAACGTGAAAGCTGAAGTTACGTACATCCGATGATAATTACATCGATTGCAGTTTAAGAAGCGAAAGCTTAATCCAGAGATCTCCGTTTCGCGACGGGCTCGTCGGCCTTAAAAAGGATTCTTTGTAACCGGCCTTCCTTCGACACTAATCGACGTTCACCAACGATAATCCTCAATAAGGCCGCTCTCGAGTTCCACCCGGAACACTGGCGCGCAGCAAGAGAAGATCCACGCAACGCGTCGGTACGAGCACACGACCCAGTTTCGACGGTGTATCGGTAATTTAAGATCGATAAACCTCAATCTATCGAGCCTATCCAGTTACGTGTGCAGGTCGCTGCCGATGGGATTAAAAAAATCAGCCATTCACGATAATCCTTTCTCGCGCGGCGAAAATAATACGAACGCGGCCGGAATACGACACCGTCGATCGTATATTGAATTTCCTGAATTGGCTTGAATGTGCTTGATATTCGATAAAAAAGTGGATTAAAAATATTATGTTCCGGGACATTATATGCCATCGGACGGACGAGTCGCAGGGTGAATCCTCGTGGCTCCCTTCACTGTCCCCGAAACCCCTTCGATTCACCTTTCGTTCGCGATGATCTTCGCGGTTAAGTTCAAAATCCTCTTTGAAAGCTTTTTCACGGTTTTACGTTTCATAAACACGACGACGAGGCGGTAGAACGCGCAAAAGAGATCGAGGGAGAAGAGAAGACGCCAGAAACGAAAGGCTTATCATATTTTTCTGACCATGGGACAAATCCCTAAATCTTGTTTACAAGCAAATTCCACAATACGGGACATACGGGATTTAATGCGACTTCGGGCCGATTTCCGCGAAAGTCTTCTCTAAAGTGTAATTTACTACGGAAGGATTATACAGCGCGGGATCCATCCAACAAGTAAAGCTCTTCGCCAGACGCCTGCCAAATGCGTTCTTTACGCGTTCACAATATGCGAATTATATCGAAAGCATATCGATAATCTCATGATTGAGTGCACACTGAAAGACTCTAAGAAAAATTCATGAAATATTTGCTAATATATCAGATCACACGGATCATAAATCTGTAATTGAAATATAATTTGCTTCTCTCAAATGATTTGATTTATAGAAATGGACTTTTGAAGTTAGCAATTTCCCACGTCGAATTTAAATTGGCAGGGAGATAAAATTTATTTTGCGAAAAATCGAGACGGGCAATGTAGATTGTGATATCGATTGGATACGACTGAGAAAACACCCTCTCCTCGCCCTCTCAGCGGGATGTCTTCTGACCAGCGAAGCGTCTACTAACAGGATTACTATGACGCGATTGTATACGCGTCAAGGAAATAGAGCGCCATTGTGGCATTCGGATACACGGATTGGGTGTAGGCCAGACTGAAAATTAGAAACGTGTTCCTTTCATTCGTATGCTAAATATTTCCTTCAAGGAAGGACATCTGCTATCTGCTAGTCTCGTGGGATTTATCGAAAGAAACTCGTATAGGAAAAGCGCAAAAATTTTCTTGTATCAATTTTACTAGTTTTTTAATGATAAGTATAACATATATAAAATTAAAATGTGTACATTTTACAAATATGTTACAATATATCGAAAAATAGAAAAATTTCTTTTCTTTATCAGTTTCAGTCTTAATGTATAAATAACTAGCAGGGAGAACAGAGTGGTAACAGGATAGTTAACGCGAAGGCAAACACGAATACGTGTTTAAAAGGTCTAAAATAATTTTCTCATTTTTCTCGCTGACTTAAGCGATTTATCCATTCGATCCTGAACGCTCCCCCTCGTACTAACCAACGAGTTTCTCCACAACTAGACACGCCACACGTCGACACCTACCATCATTTAAGAAACACGTCTGCGTTAGTCGAGCCAAGCGTGCGATGATAAAGCTGACGTGATTTTTTAGCTATGCTACATCGATAGGGGTGATATGAACGAATGTCCCCATATGCTGGAATGGATCGAGCAGTCGTTCCCCAAGATGTGGATAACAGACATCTAACACCCCATTTGTCGGTATCTCCCTCTCATTTATAAAAAGGGTTGAACAAATTCTCGCAGCGGGTAAAAATACAAACCGGAAATTGTTCGACATTCATCCGTGTCCCGGCCAAGGTAGTCGAGCGTATTTTTATCTCGACATCCAGAAACACGTTTGGCTCTTGGCTTGTATGAAAACTTTGCCAATTTTCAAAAAAGAAAACAATATCTTATTTCAAAGTCATTCTCTTGAAATTTTATGTATTTCTTTCTTTCATACGTAGCGGATTATTTTTTTATTATCACTCATTTTGCATATCCATCTTTTAACTTTTCTACTTCTGGCACGTTTATATTTATCAATATTTGGCAGCGCGTGTGAGTATAAATGTGCTCTTGCTCAATCATCATCTTGCACAAATCTGTCTGGTCACGTTTTCGGATTCCACTTCTTGATTAGGATGAATTTCAGGCATCAACCAGGGAGTGACTCCGCCACCCACGTATTCAATTTTCCGAAAAGCTCGGGTGTTTGGTCCATCGTTGCTCGTGAGTCTCGCAGTTGCACAAAGCCGCGGCATGACGTCCAAGGTGTTCCATCGACAATAGCGGAATACGGCATGGAAAAGAAATCCCTACGGTCCCCTCTGCCCGTTGATCCCATCGATTCACGGTTCACTTAGTTCGAGTCTTCCTTCGACATTTGTCGTACAACTCACTTCGATGTTGTTACATAACGATTCTCTGTTCACGAGACATCAAATCCCACCCGTCGTCGGTAAACCGGCATACATTTTCCTCGGACTGCGCTTGATCGTTCACGTAAATTTTATGGATAGCCCATTTCGTTTTCTTTTCGAATCTAGAAGTAGTCCATCGAGGCTACCACCATGGGATTCCGTCGCGCCGCGGCCGGTTCTGCCCATAATTATAGCCCCGAGCGAGCTCAATAGAAAGACGTTTTAAATGATGGTGAAGCATAAAAGACTTGCGTGAGAAAAGTAGGTTTGTATATTATGAATGCTATATAATTAATATCAAAAAAAGCAATTTTAGAGAAATTATATAATCCCTTTCTCTTTTTCAAATCTATAACGTACAATATAATTATATTTCAACCGTCATTTTATATATAATTATAATCCCTGCATTTCTTTTCGCGCAATTTTGCTCTTCATTATATTATCTCGTCTCCGAAACTAATACGAAAATAATCCGTGACACAAAATATTCTAAAATAGTGTTTCTCGAAGCTTCTCTATGGGCCAGGTTGCTTCGAGTTGGCCCACGTGGAGTCACGTGGCAATAACTCTAAAATTTGATTGCAGCAGACATTGGGATAGGGGCTACCCCCAAGGCAACTGTGGTAATAGGCCCTCAACCCTCGCACCCACGCTCTTTCCGTTCTCGAACTAAGCTTCGGACCAGCTCCGCCACCACTGCCATCACCACTACGTCGTAAATAAAACGAAATTGTTGACCGGTACCTTTCGGCTGGTTAAGCGTTAAACAAAGGCCCACGGGATGTCGGGCGCCGTATCTTTGATCTCTGTTTGCCGAGGCATGCATCACCCGCGAGATAATCAGGAATAATTATTTGTTAGATAAATATGATCGCAGCCGGCGATAGCGCGCTAAATTTATGATGGACCGCTTGCCGTTTGTAAATGACGTAGAGGAGAGAGAGCTCGTTCGCGCGCGGAGAGCTATGAATATCGCCACTCGAAGCGCAGGGCACGAAAGTCGAACGTGTGTTAAGAAGTTCATGCCAAGTTCGACCAAATTTGGTCTAATGATAATGAAGGATATTACGACAGCATATTTAGACTTAGCACATAATTTTATTCAAATACTTAAATAGATTAATTCGAAAATTTAAATCATTTTTCTGTATTTCTATTGAGCATTATTTTGAAATCTTTGAAGCTTTATTACTTGAATGTAATAAAGCTTCAAAGATAAAGTGAAGAGAAACCTCGTAGATTAAGCCACGCGTCTCTCTCAGCCCGAAGTGACTTTAATATCGTGTTCCACCTGCACGTGTATATTAGCGCGTGTTGACGCGTATATGTACGCTTGCGTCGAGTGATAGACATGCCTCTTGCCATGTCTGACTCTTGCGTAACGCTCGGCTAACTCGAATAGCCTTTCCCGATCCTTTCAATGATCGAGCTCCGCGAGAGGAGATCGTTGCATCTCTACCTCGCGTTCCTGGCATACCAAGTGAAATCGATGCGTCCGCATCAGCTGCACCGGTGCGTCGTTGTGGAGGATGATTCTCATGCGGATATTTTCAAGCACGTCAAACGAACTCGCTCGATTCTCACGGTTGTGCTACCTATCATAATCTTTAAACGACGGTATCATACTAGATGCATTATATCTGTCAGACACATTTATTCTTTTCTTCCTTTTTGTTTTTTTTTTTTTTTTTTTTTTTAAGTATACACGGCAATGATATATTAATTTTATTTCAGGTAGAAAGGAGATAAGAAATACATAAAAAGAGATTGAAAAATTATTTTTTAGTTTGAGATAATTTATGATCCGTTATAAATTAATATCTTTTTGGAAATGTGAAAAATGAATTCTATGTGAAATTAAATTTTACGAAGCCCATCTCTCGAAGTTATGAGACAGAATTATTCTATTTTACACCGTGGGGCCGATTCGGTGTTTGAAAATTTCCAGAGAGGGTTCGGAGTCTACTGCGGTCTACCGTGTCGTACATCAACGTCTCGCGGAAGGTGGGCGGACGTCGCGTCAGCGGCTGACGCCCCGCGAAATTGAATCTAAAGGTCCGAGTGTATCCCCCACACGCCAGTCCTCCCCACGGAGCTGCAGGGAGGTCGCAAATCATCACCTCGCTACATTTACAACGTTAGATAGCCCAAGATTACAGTCGTTCCAAGCTCGACTACGCTGTAGAAACACAAGGCGCCTCTTCTCGCCCTTCGTTTTCTTTCCCTCGGCCGGGATATTACAGCGCCCTTCGCGAAAGCGATCCTTCGCCGTTCTCGCGGGCTCGTTGCCTACTTAAGCGAAACAATGTGGTCCCTCGGCGATCGGCCGCGCGAGTAACGTCCAGCTCGTAAATTATCCGCCGGCGGGGACTAATGAGCTCGTGATTATAGGGACCGGGGATAAAAAAGGGCGTTCTTGCGGATGCGCGATGACGTTCGCGCTGGTGATATATCTCGGGTTCGTTGTTGTCCAAGATGAATACGCGAAAGTATATCGGGACGATTTTTTTTTTTTCCCCGGCGAGTCAGGATGGATTCAGCGGGCGACCGACATTCCGTGGCTCCGGAATGGAACGTGGATGCGTCGGCCTCGATTAGATTTAGCCGAGTGACGTGGGTTCGAGGGGATTCTCGAAATTTTATCATGGATGGTACATGATGTTTCCAAAACAAAGATCTGCATGTCTTACCATCACCGTCCGACTGAACATGTTTAAGCCGCTCTCGCGAGATGTAAAATATTATCTACTTCTTTATTTGAAATGAAAAGTCCCACGCAAAAGGAGCTCACCCCACGATTCTCCGTTCTTATCTCCAGCTTGGAAAGATTAAGAAAATTCATTGTATTACGCGACCTCGCGTAAAGATCTCGGGCCATTATTTACGAACTAAGGCTTGATGATCTCGAGAGGATCAGCCGTATTCCGTTTGCCGATAGGATTTGCTCCCGACCGGTCAAACAATGCGTCCTGAAGAGCGCCATCACAACCGAGTCTTTCTATCTTTCTCTTTTTCTCCATCTCTCTCTCGTATTTCTCTTAAAACGACGCGAACATTCACGTGTGGCAGCAGAAAGGATTGGAGGTGGGTATTCCTTTACTTTTTTTTTTGTTCGCGAAGGACTTTGGTCTTGCACACGAAATTCCAGACATCTTCCTCCCTCTTCTTCTCACCCATTGGCCTTTCCATGTTCTCTCGCGGGGTCCGCAAAACATACGTGAGCACATACAGATTCACCCTTTCTCGGTCCTCTTAAGCCGTTCCCGCGTTTTTACATTCTCGACGAAATCCCAGCGGCTTTGTGCCCGTTTATTACGTTTGCCAACCAAATGATGTCATTAGATATACTTAGGCTGGGCTTTATTGTCGTCTTTTATGCCAGTCGGACGGCTTCCGTGAAACGAATTCGTGCTGAGCGTTCACGACTCATCGGTTATCACGCCAAAATTCGTTCGCTGTCTCGCTCACGTTCCCTGGACAGGCGGCCTTACGGCCTTTTTCTTCTTCTTCTCACGGCCACGTGAGAACCAGCTATACTGTTTTATTGCCTTTATATTGCTGGATATTTCGTGGCAGCTTTCCATATGAGACCACGCGTCCTGTACACGCGTATCTTTTTACGATAAGCCTTTGTACGCTACATGTATCTCGAATGCGACGAAACCAGTCCAAAGTATCCATGTTGAACCATGGATTTTAGAAAAACTTATACGATTGTCCGATAAATAGCAATAGTCTTGCAATAGTCTTGCTACAAAGCTGGTAAAAACAATTTAGGAAGTTCGAGTTTATATATAGCGAGAGTGGCAGAGCGCAGAAATTTTTATATCTCGTGATAACACCGCACACATCGTTGAAAAATATTTGTTGATAATCTTTATCTCTATTTAGATAATCTTTATCTGTATTTTGAACGTTGTTAATATTATACAATTTCATGACGATTTTCATACTTTTTCAAGTGCTTAAGCATCGAAATAAACATTTATCTTAGTTAGTCGTAAAAATTTTGAGTTATTCGTATATCGAAGAAAATAGCTATTATTGAAAAGATACTAGTATTACAGAAAATTGAAAAAAAAAATTTGGCCCATGAGGGGATCGAACCCGCGACCTTCGCGTTATTAGCACGACGCTCTAACCAACTGAGCTAATGGGCCTGTTGGATGCAGCATCTTACTTCAGTGATTTCTCTTAGAGCATGACATACTTGTGATTTAAATGTTAATAGGATTATTGGAAAAGCAATTTATTAAATAATATTTTCGCGAAATCTATACAAATAGATTAAAATATTGATATAATAAAATATATGAGTATTCAAGATATTCTGTAAAATAAAATGATTAAGAAATGTATTGTAAGAAGTGGTAGTCTTTTTTTCAGTTGTGATTGACATTTCTGGCCATCAAAATTTGTTACAGTTAGAAAAAAATTTTATAAGTGTAAATTAAATTTACAAGAGCAAAATGCCGACCGAATTGCCCATTGACATATTAAATAAACCTTTGCCGGAGATTGTTTTCAGAAGGAAAAATAATGCTTTATTCAAAAAATTAGCGCGAAAGACTCATTTTAATATGAGAGAAGTTGAAGGTTATTTAGTAATAAAAATAATATATTGTTATACACATATTACCTTTCCTACAATCTTTAACATAATTTCTGTTATATTCGATAAATTTTACCATTGATTTATTTTACCACAGCATTAGCTATCATACATAGAAAAATAACACATACTCTGGGTCCTATGACAAGATCGGTGTTTAGAGATATTTTGCACTCTGGTTTGGATTTTACTGAAAATATTCGACATCTATATATCGACAGAATTTTCTACGCATTTGACAAGAAAAATGCTCTGCAAGTATGAAAAGTAAATATAAAATACATTTAATAATTTATGTTTCTATAATAATTAAAATTTTAAATTATATGGGTATACAGATTCATCTGGAACAATGGATTGAAGGACTCTCCATAATTCTTCGTGGCAATTTGAATGAAAAAATACATTTCGCTTTTAGTGTAAGTTTCATGTTTCTATAATTATTCTAAGTATTTAAGAATTTAATTTCTATCTAAATTTTTTATAAAGATAAAACCATTTTATCTTTGCAATTCTTAATTAAAGAAATTATTATTTAATATTTATGAAAAGCAGATATATGATTTTATGCATACCAATAAATTGAAGAAAGAGCAAGTATTTCCTTCAATGCGAGGTTGCTTAATCAAACTGCCAACAGACGAAGATGCCGATGAAGCTGTAAAGGTTAATTAATTTACAATAGTAGATAAGATTTAGCTCTTAGTATTACTAAAATATCAATTATCAACGGTACTATAATAGAATTAATCGTACCTTCCAAGCATAAAGTTTGCATGAAATAATAGTAAGCGTTTATGGCATTATAGGATTTGATTGATTCACTGTTGAAAAAGCTCGACGTCGATCGCGACGGTGTAATATCCGAAGAAGAATTTCACAGAGCCATAAAAGAGAGAGATCTACTACTGCTAGAATGTATGGGACCGGTATTTCCGTCTAGAATTGCGCGACGAACATTTTTGAGCACGTTCACGGATCGACTTGGACGATTCTGATCCGTACGTTTTACGAAACAAGATATATTTGTATAATTGTGTATTTGACGCGATTCTCGTTTTGTCAATACTGTAACGGTAGTCTTGAATAATAAACATAGCCGTTTGAATTGTATCGTGAGAAACTCGATAAAGTGTATCTCGATGCAGCGGACGGGCAAACGCACCAAATCAGACAGAAAAATCCTCCTGAACGAGTGTGACGCTCCAATAAATTTTCGAGACCATCGACGCAACGTACAGCTTTTACGATTCACCGAACGACGGCAATTGACTCGTTCGTTTTCTTCGCAAACAATCGCTAATGGACCGCGATAATACCGCATCCTAATCGCATCAGGCTGCATCCGCGATACGATCGTCAACGGGCGAACTGAATCGATCGCTTGATGAGCCCTCGCGAGATCGTCATAAATCTTATTACTATGATCAGCGTGAATAGATGATCGAGCCATATATCCGCGTGCTATTTACCATGATGCATCGATCAATGATCGCGACTGTGATTTGCAATCTGTTATTAGTTATACATCGTATAAAATGTTAAAGGATAAAAGATGATGCGATCTGAAAACGCGAAAAGGGAAAAAGAAAGGGATCTCGAAGGATAGTCGGATGGTTCTTCTATATCGCGCGGATCGCATGCCGGTCCACCTGCTCCGCGATCGCTCGATTAATAGAGACCGCTCGTGAGATACGGAACAAATATAGACCTTTCTTACGAGTGAGACGGGCGGCAACCCCACCGCCGCGAATCGCGGTCGTACGCGTTACGAAGAAGAAAAAAAAAATATAATGAATGTTTGAGGGATCCTGCGGACGGACGAATGGCCCGATCCGCGTCTCAAGCAGCTACAACAACAAATTAAACGAGAAAGTCTCGAGGCTTTCGTCGGCTCCGCCGACGTCTCTCGTTGCCTATGGTTCCGGCTACAATGCGTGGGCGTAGGGTATACAGTACCGAGGTGTATAGGCAACGCGTATTTCTTCCTTAGCGATGGTGGGGGCGAGCTGGAACGATATTGTGTAAAGAGTATAATAACGTGCGTATGAAAGGCCAGATCCTTTGTGGGTAGCCGACCGTGTCCTGAAAGGATCTTCCAGGATCTGCTTGTGGGGGTGGCGGGGAACAACGGGAGGGGAGAACCCACTGAGGGTTAGGGGCACCAGCTGAGAAAACATGCCCGCGGCGTGTCGACGAGATGTTCATGTACGAACGCACGCGTGTGCCCGTCGACGAAAAAGGGCGGACTGGCGGACCGATCTGATCTGATTTTTGGGAACGATCGTCCCTTAAATTCCTTTAAAGGGGCACAGTGGAATAGAGTGCGGGTTTATTTCGCGTTTCAGAACTAAAAGCGCCGCTGTCTCCACTAACTTATTATATTTGGTTACTGACAGAGATTATGGCTCCTGTATATCGGCATACGCCTGAGGGGACAAACACGATTGCGCTGCCTGACAGTCGAGCGCGGCTTGGATAGGAAACGAATAAATTATAATCAGAGTCGCGCGGTCGCGAAGAGCGATGGTGATTGCGAGCCGGTAGCGCCGGGAAATTAAGTTCGTTTGTACTGCGGCTTTCGATGAGTCTCGCTACTTTCGAGCGACAGATTTTATTAGGGATGAAATATCTTTAGCGGGAGATACCGCACAAAAACTTCAATCAGACGTAATAATAACGGCTGATATAAAAAGGTGTAGGTAAAAACGACGGCAGACGACTGAACGACGGCAATACAGACGAGCCGTTTCTCTTTCTCGCGAATGTTACGCGATTCATCGTTCCCTCGTGGCGAGTGGCGAGTCTCTACCTTTGACGGAGGCTGAAATTGCAGCGGTAGTATGTTACCACGTAATCTAGCCACCGACGGCATGAAATAAGCCGCAGAAGTGGATCCGTGAACGGCGGAAGCGGTGCATGCAACGCGGCTGAATACGAAACATAAATTATAATCAGCCCTGGATCAGGGGCGCGGGATACCCATGATTACAACGGGGAACGTGATGAGACTCTGGGCAATTCGATTTGCGCGCCCCACGCCCACGCATCAAAGGGACCGACCACGAAAATGCTCCGTGAGTCTCTTTCCAGCGATAAATCCACGAAGAGACTGTTGGTCGACCGCGCTAAAGCCAGTGCGACAGCCGAATATTCATATGAGCTAGGAGAAAGAAAATTCTCGAAAAAAAAANAAAAAAAAAAAATAAAAATGAAACCGACAGTCCGAACTTTTAAACCTATAAAAGTATTACCTTTCTTGTATATTGAACTTTTTGCATTAATCGAAATGTATTAGGTTCCTTTGGAATTTAAAGGAACAGTTATTTAACTTTACGGCAGATGCAACCCGATACGAATTTACACAGACCTGTCGGCGAGTTTAATTCCCATTCGGATTTTATTTGCAAACAATGCGCTATAAGGCCCAACTAAAGTCGTACACATTGTGTACATCGGGGCACAAGGATCGCAAACATTGAGATTTACAGCAAGCCGTATATCCCACGCCCGTGTGCGCGCACGGTTTCGCGAAACCGATAAATTTAATTAAAGCACGTGCCGATAACTTGGAGAGTGCGCGCTTGGCGTGTGCTCGATGGAGGTGAACGCAAGGAATCGACGGGCGTGCTCGATTGTGTACAGTCGCTTTCCGAATTGCGTCCATAAATATCAACGACGTCGGCGTTATGCGGTCTACTGCGGGGCCGTTTGCTTGAGCAATGTTTCGTGCGCGGAATGTTCAATGAAGCGTGCAGATGCCGTTCTGTCGTGTGTGCGCCAAGGCGCACCACGTGTCGTCCGGTTACGAGAAACCGGGAACCGCGGCATGAGGTCATCCGTGCGAACACGACACCGCGCCTTGTCGGAACAGCGGGATCTGCCTTGACATGGGTACTGGACGAATGGAGTTTTGAAGATTCCGCTAACGAATTTGATGATTTATCTGTTTTCTTAGGCAAGCAACTTCTGCCTTCGCAGAATAACGGAAGCTTGAATAACGTATCGCGCATAAATCGTTTTTAGAATTTGCGGATCTCGGTGTTTCGATATTATCCAAAAAGTATCTCATCTCCGCGCGTCCATTCCATAAAAAAATAATTCTTCAGGGCCATAAGTCAATTTTATGAGAGATGGTCTCCAGTAGAGCGTATATTTCGCATTGCGGTCATGCCATAATTAATCCAATTCTCATTCAACCGACCTCGCAGTCGGCAGTCGGCCTCGCGAAATTTCTTTTCCGTCGAGGTGGTTAGTTCAGCTTAGCAAACCGAGCGAAGGAACGTCAGCGAGCAGCGATAGGATCTTTGAAAGGCACGGCGGGTAACGCCCGCGTCGTGCCACGCGACTAGACAGATTTCGGAGAGGGAAGAAAGCAGACGTCCGTCTTTTACACGTGAATCGAGCGTGACGCGTACGCGCCTTGACGGACGGCCATATTAAATCAACTGCCCGGCTCTTCCACTCGTTTGTTTCTCCTTTCAAGCCGGATTCAATTTTCTCGGCGCCTTGCAAATCGAGGGATATAACCGCGCGGCCAAAATTTACAAATACGATGCCCGACACAATGCCCGCCTTTCGAGAACGAGCCAGTGGTTGCCATCTACACATCGCTTCGTCTGCATAGCAATGTAACATCGTCAATCGAGATTCCGATTTCGTTTTTTAAGGATGCTTTGGCTGTACAATACGAGCTAAAAGTTATCGAAATTAAAAAATTGAAGGCTTCTCTAGGTTTATTCTTTTTTTTCCTAATCAACAATAAAAAATTTTGGTCATGAATGCCCGAATTTTGGCCCTGAAACTAGTTGCAAAGAAGAAAACAGTGAAAAATTGATTTGTAATGGTTTTTACAGCGAAAATTACTATATATTTTGCTGCAGTTTTAAATAAATAACTTTTAAGCGAGTTTAAATGAATTTTTACACGAATATTTATTAGAGTTTTATTAATATATGTAAAAATTTTGATTTAATTGGTAATGCTACTTCCCCATCAAATTTGCAAATAAATACTGCAAAACGCGATTTTATATAAGAATCAAGAGTAAACAAAAAATTAAATAACTTTTAAACGAATAAGTGAATTATGCTCAAATTTTTGCACAAGTACTCAAACGGTAATACTAAAATATTCAATGAAATTTTTATATTTTTGATGTTTTAAGATATGACCCATATATCTTTAAGAACATCTCAAATTCCGTAAGATGTTCATATGTCTTATATTGATACTATTAAAGGATTATTAAGAATATTCCGAATTTACGAGCATGAAAAATAGTTTAAAATCTTTCGGGATTTATAGCGGTGTTAAAAAAGTGCAAAATATACTGCACATATTTGCCTAACAGCCCAGCTCGACGAGCTTGATTACCTTCAACAGATAGCGACCCAATTAAGGGTCGAAAAAGAGAAGGGAGGTTAATATTGATTGAGAGAGACCATCGTTCTTCTTTCTCAGCGGCAGTAAGATCCGGACAGGTTGTAAGATAATAGCGGTGCGCAGGCCGAAGAGATCAAGGGATCGTCATAAACTATCTTAAGGTGTCGAGTTTGTCACGGTCATGCGAGACCGAGTTTTCAAAACAGGATTAGACCTTCTCCAGATCTCAAGAACGATGTATACCATTCTCTCCCTCCCCTCTCTCCCGTGATCCTGCAAAACGTGTGTCGTCCGCTTCTCCTTTTTTTTTTCGGTGACGTTTTAGCGAGGTTCCTCTTTCTCTCACATCTTCGGACTCGTCCGGGGATTATTCACATCCGGTCATCTCTGCTGAATTTTTTTTCTTCTTCGACCGATCTCGCATCTTCATAGGAGCGCTAAGAGATATCGAGTGGTTTATTGATCTATTCCGTAAGCATCTATTCAACTGAGCGGTTCAATGGCTTTCGCCTATTGTTCACCTTTCTCCCGGATGGCCGCTTTTTTGATCTGATTTATTCGGACGAGACTCTTCTCCTTTTTTATACTTCCTCTCGCGATCCCCATCCGCAATGAAACTTGTAGTGATTTTTAACACTCGTCTTATTTATGGCGGATCGCTGCTGTGGAAAATTCTGCAAAATTTTCTAAGCCTAGCGTAAATGCTACACTTTGATACGAAGGCAGTAATAATAATAGCGTTTGAAATAATAAGAATACGTCATCATGTTGCGGTAAATATTGTATAACTGAGAAATATGAAGGAAGGATGTCTGCCGGCTCGTATCGATTTGTTTTCCGTCATTTCTTTCAACGTAATCCGATGCTCGCAAGATGCTCCATTATCCTGTCAGGATACCCGTGGGGAAAGCGATGGTCCGTCACGAAGTAGGTCGACCGTTGGCCACAGAGCTTAAAACATGCAGGATTAGCATAATCAAGCCGGAAAACACATTTTGACGACTTACGACGGTTTCCGAGGGAATCCTCTTACATGCGTCCCAGTGATTACCTAGTCTTATTTCTGGTTTCGCTTGTTTTAGTAATAATCTAGTATTAATATAATCTTGTAATCTTATTAATATAATAATATAATAATCTTCTGAAAAGTTTCTTCAAGATGTTGACCGTAAGTATCGCGCGGTACCAAGAGTTAATACTAAATTCTGAGTTTCTCCACTTGACTTTTGGACATCGGGTCATTGGATTATACCGGTTTTTCTTACCAGTGCAGTGGCGCGGAAAGCAGGTACATTTTTCGCGGAAACGAATACCTCTAATTATTCTCGCGGGAGCTCTCACTCAGGTGCCGGTATGGCACGAATAATGCGCATAGTCGTGGCCACCTGTGTTTTCGCGTCCGCGAAACGCCCTCCGCCTTCGCCGCGCGATAAAATACGGCTGAAAACCGAGTTTATTTATCAACTTGACGTGCGCCATCCCTCACGCTAAATACCAGAAGTGCGTTCATTATTCCCGCTGCGCGCCGACTATCTCGCCGGATCCGGGATGAAGCCGTGCGGTGGCATACTGTGCGCGAGCGGAGCGATAATTACGCTCTAGCCGGCTGGGATCTCGCGATCTAGAACGAGCGCTCAGAGCGCTCGCGATAATGGCCAGCTCTCGCGGTGGTAACTTCGCCGAGGATTATTTCCTGCCACTCCCGCCTTATCTGTTTTGATGAAAACGAAGTTACGTAAATTGCCCGACGTCTTGTTCGTTCGTTCACGTCGGAACCAGTCACATCGAGCAAGGATGACACTTTGTAATTAGATGTTTTTCAAAGTAGTGCCTCAGTAGAACCTCATACATCATGCCGTGAAGGAATTGACGGCTTCAAAAATTAAACGAGGATCGTTTGAAGCTGCTTGTTTTGTTCATTGGAGTGCTATATATTATATATTTCAGCAAATAAAATGTAAGGACAAAAATAATGCTTGTTTTCCTTTATATTCTCTACACGGAAATAACTGTTTTGCTGAATTGCATTAAAAAATTTAGTTAGATATAGATCTGAAAAAGATTTTATTGGGCAGTCAAAATAATTATATAGAACATTTAAGCATGATGAGCAATGCTGCAAAATATTTTGACTTTCTAGCAATTAGCTTGTGTTACATAATTTTGATAATTTAATAAAATTATTTTCAGTAAATTTTTAGATACTTTAGCAAAACCATTCTTTCAGTGCAGTGTATACTCTCTATAAATCTTTTAAATTGGTACATAAACCGAAATTGTGAAAGTATACAGCTATCCTAACCCAATCCCAGTACTTGGAATTTACAGTCACGAGTTATTTATACATCCGTCGCGTCACTGGTACTGAAGGGATACCATTTCGCTCACTCCTTCTCCGGCACTTTCTCACGAGAGAGTCTAATTGGTCTGACCCGCAGCTGACCATGGCGCAGATGCAACCGTTTCGATCCATGCAGAGACGGTGGACGACGGGGACAATCGTAGGAGAGCATAATTTTTCATCTTAATGACGGATGACCACCGGTTGTACGGTCTGCTTCTCCTCCTCTTCTTCATCGTCGTCATCGTCGTCGTCGTCGTTGTCGTCGTCGTCGCTGAATGCACATAGCACCCTTTGAATTCTTCTTCCTGTAATGGTCACACCTCCTCGGTGCCTCTCTCTTTGACGACGCACGTTCAGAGTGCTAATGATGCGAGCGATTTGCATATCAATCGCGATTGACCAATCTTCATGCGCGTTATAACCCGTGGCGGTTATCCGTGTCGTCGGTTGTAAAAATAACTGTTTTTCTCGCGCCCGCTCCGGAACGTTGTTGAATTTACCGCACGCGAAATTAAGCGTCGCCGCTTAATTATTATTCGTTCGAAAAGCCTTTCCGAATACAACGAGCACCGCGATTAAAGATCGCTGGTGATATAGGATGATTCTTATAATTGGAATACAAATTATACGAGTTTCTCGCGCGCGACTTATTTAAATTCTGATAAGCTGCATGATGGATGATATATATCGAAGAAAACAAATTTTGCTTCAACTTCGATGAAAACCTGATCCACGTAAGAAATGTTTCACCGGAAATATATTTCAACGGATCAATTAAAGTTTTTAATTATACATGGGAATTAATGCAACGATATTCTTGAATATTGTATCGAGGATATGCGTTAATAAACATGCCTTAATAAAATCTTAGCCCCCATCGTTAGAATATCGCTTTTCAGACTCTTAAAATGACGCAGGTAGTTTTCTTTGATAAATCTCTAATTTTTGCGGATATATATCATTTGCTTCAATCTTGACATCACTAGTAGGCATTATGTCGGGATGTCGTCTATTTTCGCCGACTAACGCGACAGATGTGTGATCGTTAATAAAGCATTATGCGAGTGTCATCACGCGTTTCCAAAATCAGATTTTGGCGTATTCTTGAAGTTTGAGCCCCCGGATGCCACAATGCGCGACATCGTCCGCAGATATTTCTATTGTCACCGTCGACTTTTCCGATCAAAAAGGTGACGCGTGAAATTCAAGATCCTCTGGAACTAACTCCAGAATTGAAAATAGCTTAGTAAGTACGTCGATTTTCAAAGGATATTTTGAAAACATTTTCTTTGATGAGTCATTCGGTATGACATTTCGAAATGTTTTCACCTTTTATGTTTCGATCGTCGTTTAAAAAAAAAAAAAACTTTATTGAAGTATCATGCGATATCCTGCGAGATAGCATGGCAATGTAATGGATGATATATGCGAAACGACGCACGTCGCTTCATCGCTTCATCGGAAATCGCCATTAAGGAGGCGCGGCGTGGCGGCGTGCTTGAATTGACGTTGGTTTTGTATTAACTTCTGACCTCCTCGGAACACTGGAGCCGTCGGCACGGAAATGATCGATAATTATTATTACTTACGCCAAGAATATACACGTTGCCGGATATCGGAGCCTGGCGCGGGAGGGGAGATATCATTAGGAGGTCGATTAAGCCGCATCAGGGGATTCGCGTATTCGCAGCGAATACGGCCCGCCGTTCCTCCGAGCGATTCTTCGCATCGTGCGAATTACTTGATTACAGCGGCCGGTCAATCGAGCGGGCTTACCGAGAGCTCGTTATTTAGCGGGCATCATTGTGACGAGTTCGCGCCGCCGGTAGTTATTGGAAATTATGCGCGTTTCAATTTCTTCAGCACGATGAATCGCTGATAGGCTCGTACTTAGCGACGGATATTCGTGAGCCTGGTATCTTGACTCTCGGTGCTTTTTATCTCTGGATAGTTTGGTGCAGAATATTCTCTCGGAGAACGAGGTTTTGCATACATTATTTTTCATTATCCAATCAATTTTTAGCGGATAAGTATCAAAGGTGCCCGGATTGTCTGCTTTTGTTTAACGATATCGTATGCTTAAACGAGGAGGCCTGGTGTCGATCTTGAATGCATAATATTCATTATAATGTAATAATAATAACGATGATGATGATAAGAGGATAATAGTAATAATAACAACATTATTAAATGCAACAGGATAAAAGAAGTATAGATTGCAGTTAGCAATTAATAAAAAGGAAAATGATAGTCGTTGCATCAATAGTCATTGCAATGCAACATATATTCAATTTATATAAACATTATATTCACATTTAAAAATTATTTAAACAATGAGATTATGAAAAAAGATTTTGAAGAAATTTCTTACGCCTTCAAGGTTTCACTGATCGGACATCGCGCATTATAGTCACGCTAAAGCAATTGAGGTACTTATAATGGCAGTGGAGCGTAACTCGCGTAATCGCCTCGCTTCTTAACATACATTCGCAAATCGAATGCGCGCGTCTTATATAATCCGCATAACGTGGAACACGATAATCCGCTTTTAGACCTGTTCCAGCGGCGGCTGCCGGAGGATCCCACCCGACTTTCTCATCCCGCCGCGAAGCAATCGGCGTAGCGTGTGCATGTACCTACATCGCGCCCATTCACGCGGAGCGTCGAATTTTTCGTCTGCCGAGAGAGCAGGATGCGGTTTCCCGGGATTGCAGTCGGCTGCAATTACTTGCAGCTTGCCCGGTAAGCCGAGGCGGGACGACCTCCGACCCTTGGGCAATGTCTGCTGCCATGGAGGCTGCCGGTGATCACGTACTCTACCGTGCCGAACACCAGCGACCATGAGAGGGAAAGAGAGAGCGTTCTGGCGTGCGTGTCTTCGCGACGGGGTGGGAGGAATGTGTAATTTTCTCGTAAGCTCGAAAATAATCGGGGTTGGAGGGATTGATACGGCATTCCACGGCGCCTGCAGGCGATACGAATGGGCACGCGAGTGCCCTTCGAGCGGATGCTTCGTTTCACTTTGACTCGCTCCGGTTCGTTCCGCGGGTTTAATTTTGACCGAGCTAGAGAAAGGTGAAAAATCCGTTTATTTAATTTACTATAAAAATGGTTAATATAAAATATAATAGATAATAAAATCACGATGAAATGAATGAATCGGTCAAAAGCCAATTTGAAATTTGAAATTTTCAAATTTATGTAGCAGCTGTGAGGAACGAAGAACAACTGTGCATGATTTCATGGTTTTATATCTTTCTCATTCGAATGGTTTTTGCTTTTCGCAATAGGCTTGCGCGTAGATTTACGCCTTTAGAAATATGTGCGGGCGAACTGTGTGCAAAGGTTATTTCCTCATTGCAATTGCGTGATTTCCATCGGTTGCTTTGGCATCCGCCTATTTAATTCTCCAATCATAATAACAACGGAAATAAAACATCTACACGTAAGATATTGCCGATATAGAAGATAATATCATAAAGATCTTTACAAACTTAATGGACTTCACCCTACCCGACATTAATAAGAAGTGAAAGTGTATATGAACCGTGAAAATAATATTTTCTCCTCCATATCCAATCGTCCTTCGACTGGAATCTTTTACGTTTCGATTCTTTAAAAGGATGATTCGTTACGTTTCTTCAGGACAGACTGAAATTTGGAATGAAGCAGGTATGACATGTGACAAGCAAACAGGACATATTTTTCGATTGGTAAAATCCACCCGGAAAATATGATCATCGAACTTTACTTTTGGAGAGCCGGTCGCCATAGTGAAGGCGGGACAATAATGGTTATTTATGAAATAGTTGAATAGCGATTGAAGTGGCTGTCTCGAGGCGGAACATTGCTCAATATAGCGGAAAGGGAACGCTGGTCGTCGCGAGATGACTGAAAGAAAACTCAGGATCACAGATTGTAACGAAAGAAAAATGAAAATTGCAAACTTATGGGTCCCCGCGAACCTTTCGACGTTTCATGCATCGCTGCCTGCTTCTTAAGACGCAGCTGCCTTCAATGGCCAATTCAACGTTATTTAAAAAATCTCGACTCCCAATTACCTCGTGCATCGCCTCGATATATTGGCAAGAAAGAAACTTTTTAAAGTTCTTGACGAAATAAAAAGGAAATAATAATTTTTTATGCAATAAAATACAAAAGAAGCTCTCTGAAAATGTCGATAATCCTGGATAATTTCGCATGAAAGCGTATGTCCGAATGTTGTCGGCCGAATACTCGTTGTGTCAGTATTGCTCGTAACGAGCAATAATAGCATGAGTCAGATCTCACCCATTTTGCACGAAACCAATCATTATAATCGAATTGAATCGCGCTCGACTTCCGTGAATCGGGCAGCGCCGTATAATGTCGGTGCATCAGGTTCTCGCAGGATCGTGCTTACTTAAGAGCTGAGCATATTTCACGTTGATAGGTATATATCCTGGCAGGCCCCCTAATTAGCCTTCAGTAGTATATCTCTACAGAACTCCTAATTGGCTCGTCCGACGCAAAACAAATTCGTGGCGGTCCCATTGAATACACGACCAAATGTATTTAAGAGCACGAAAATAAAATAATATTCGTAAATTATGAACAACTTTAACGATGAAGAAAACAAGGTGACTCGCCCGGAAAAAAGTCCACTTGAACAATGCTAAATAAAGATCACAATATTTTGGAGAAAATTAGGGGGCGCGGGCATTGTCTATCTTGAAATTGATTCTCGATGATGCTCGTTACATTCGCAAGCAGGCAGGGCTCAAACTAAATTAACCCCAGGATTATTATCCGCGATTAATTTATTAAAAGCAATGAGTATGTCCAAAAATATTTCAATCATCGAAAACATTATTTTGTGAGTTATTCTCTAAATTACAGCTTATGTACAGCCTTTAAATACAATTTCTCTCCAGTGCATGCAGGCACGAACGATGCCGTTGATGATAATGATGATCATACAGGTTATGCTTAATTGTATATACCGTAATTACCGTAATAACGACACACTGCTTCACGTCCGTCATAAGGGTCGCTACATTACGATATAAAGGAAATGCGAAAATTATTATTCTATTTTTCGATTGTAGTCAATAATCGTAATCGATCAATACATTAAATTGGTGAAGTGGAAAATTTTCGGTCGTAATCGATTACACTTAGCAATGTTACAAAGTACTATAAGGTGTATTTATAATCCAACTTAGTTTTGATAAGGCGAAAAAAATAATAAGACGAGATAATATCCAAGTATCTTGAAATCTCAGTTATTATAGTGTACGTAATTATCATAACTGCATTTGTCACACAGTGAAATTTTTTCCATTGCATTTCTTTCATACGTTTATTCTCATATTATTTATTATTAATTAAATATAAGATTTATGAAAGCTTTCAATTAAGTTGAAAAGAATTAGATTGCAAGAGCCAACTATAGATATTTTTTTATTGAATATCTATATATATATTATAAATATATATATATATATAATATTG
>QKQZ01009218.1:0-61895 GCA_003595255.1 Solenopsis fugax | reverse complement strand
TCCTGATTGGTCACCGCACCATTTGCCGCAGGCTCACCGCATACATGGAGTCTTAGCTTTAGACTCGCGTGAATCTGCGCCGCAAGTAAAATTTCAGAAATTTTCAAAATTTTTATACAATTTTATAATTTTTTAGAAAACTCAGTTTTATCTTAAAATATTTCATAATATTGTTCGGAATGGGAGCGTCCCGTTTGACCACAACCATTCACAGCGGCCAATGCCTAGAATTTTTCCACTGTTCAAACACTGTGAGATGCTGGTCAATCACAATGGCTGCGTTCAGCAGAAAAAGCAGCTTGCAACTGTTGTAAAATTCTTTGATACGATTGGTTCTTGCCCTTAATTCCATCATTAACCAAGGGCAAGAACCAATCGTATCAAAGAATTTTACAACAGTTGCAAAGCTGCTTTTTCTGCTGAACGTAGCCAACGTATCAAAAGACTCCCACTCGTCGGAATATACCCGTGTGATTTAAATTAATAACCAACCAAATAACCATTAAATAACCGGTTATTTTAAAATAACAGTAACTATAGCTGGTATTCATAGTCGATTCTTATTTCAAGATCATCTTAAGTAATGTCTTAAGATGCTGATACAGCTCTCTGATTGGTTGATGACATCTTAAGACGATCTTAAATATAAGAATGGACTATGAATACCGGCCTATTATAATCAAATAGTAAAAAATAACCATGTAGCCCATCATTAATTTCAATGTAGTCTAATTATGATAAGCGGTTTTTTTTATCTGATATATGTGACATTTATAATTTATAAATATATTAATAAATTAATCTTTATTATATCTTAATCATTATTATATCTCTTATATTTCTTGATGCTATTATAAATAAAGTCGAGTTAGATTAAATAATGGTAATCAAAAACTGAAGTATTTAATTAAATTGGTTTATACAATTTTGAAACCTATTTTTTCTCAATATTTCCTGGGAGCCGATCATGTAACTTTTTCTCTAGGGCGGAAACGTGAAAATTTTTACCATTGAAATTAATAGAGAAATTTTTCACTTGTCGCGTTTCCACCCTAGGGAAAAATTACATGATCGACCATCGACCCCCTGATAGGAATATATTTTATTATAATAATATTGATTTGAATTTATTGAAATAAGGAAAATGCTTTGAGAGATAAATGTATAGCTTCTACTGCGAAGATTAAGGAAAAAATGATTGTTTTGTAAAAATATTCTTATAAAAATATATTTAAATTATAGAATATACTGTGCTATTAAGATTTTGATACCTTCCTATATTCCTATCATTATATCATATCCTGACAAATTCTTGACTAGGCTACATACTTCATTCTTTTTCTCTTCCTGACGACTAGAAAATTTTAATCGAAGAAAAAGGGGGAAGAAGAGTCTTCGTAAAACATTGTGTATCAGCCGTAAATGCCATCATATGTCGATATTACAAAAATAATGTACATTATTTAATGTGTATAACACTAAGTATCTTGATATTCATAGGTAATCATCAGATAAACTTGATATAAAAAGACAATCTTGATTTTAATCAGTGGGATGATGTTGAAGTCTGATGTATCACTTGCTTGCACAACGTCAGCTTTTTGTATACATGTTTGAATACACAGATACAGTGTTTGTAGTAGATACGATCCAATATGTACAATATATAATGCATCACACTTGAAGTTAATGGTTATCCGAGTGATACGCATTTAAAGGAAACACAAGGAAAAGGGAGTGGCGAGGAGACAGACACGATCGGGACATCTGGCTTACTCCTCCAAGTCCAGGTCCCCCAATTCTTCTTCCAAACCCTCCAAGTCTTCTTCTACGAAAAGATTTTCGTTAATAGCTACTGCAATCGCACCCTCATCCATAGTCGCTGCAACAGAAACTGAGTGTTAATTACCGAACAATATAATTCGGCTATAAATAGCATTAATAATTAATGTTTGATTGTCCGCGTCCACTAAGTGTAAATTCTTCTCTCATTTCGAAATATTATTTATGAATAATAATATATAATTTATCAATTTATATAAAAGTCTAAAATAATTTAAATGATTTAAATACATGATTCTGAGTTCGAAGTTTTATCAACGGATTATGTGCTAACGTTAATTAATATAATAGTAACCTGCAGTATCTTTATTGTTATCAGTGATATTGCTAGCTTTTAACCGATCTTCAGCTGCTACCGTGATACCGTTGGTATCGATTTCGCTAGCTTCAAAAGCAAGGCGGTCTGTATCGAGTTCCCTGTACTCTACATCTTCAGACTCGTCTTCTTCGCGAGCGTAACTAGATATTGCTTCATCTCCTTCATCAATGCCTATAATATTTATATAAATAATGTTAGAATTTAAAAAAAAAAAAATTTAAATTCTAATTAGATAATTACATGATTGTTGTTAGAAGAATATAACAAGAAAAGCTATTCTTTTTAATAAAATAAATTGTATTAAAAAGAATGATGAATTTTATTAAAAATACGTTTCAAAATTCACTGCCACTGAAAATTTATAGTATACATAACGTGAACTACAGAATGATTTAGTACTAGCAGTGTATATTGGAACGCAGCCAATTTTTCTTTCTAAAATGTTGTTTTTTTCCCTTTTATTGGTGAATGATAAAACAAAAACAAAAAATGGCCTAATCTCTAAAAATTAATTTTATCCCTTTAGGGTAAATTCGAGCAGCAAAAAAATTGTTATGTCAGAATATCTTCTATGTACTGCCAAATTTCAGAAATTTTTGAATTTTCAAGTTGGGATCTTTTCTTGTTAATGAACTGTAATGAAAACTTACCGTCTCCTACTGCAAGATCCGGATTAAAGTAAAACATTTCTCTTCCTGATATACCAACTTGGCGACCTGCTTTATAATCGCTTCTCTTTTTCTCTTCATCTTTAATTGCCTGCTCCTCTTTTTCTTTCAACTTCCTCTTTTTCCAAGCCAAAAATGTCTCCAGTGTTATTTTGGTCTATTGAAAATTGCATGGGATATGTAATCAGAAAGTGTTTTTATGTATTTTCTTTATGTAAAATTTATTTTTTGTCTAAAAGTACTTAAATTTGTTATACTTCAAGTATTAATAGGCTGTAGGATGAAAAATTGTTAGAAACTCGAGAACTTCTTGATCTCATAGCCAATCAACAAATGAAAAATTTGTTGTACAACAAATATAATATTAACTTAAGACTTTTACATGTTCCGTGCACATACCTGATTAGGTCCTAAATTGGCTCTTTCTGTTTCTATTAGATCCTCCAGGGAAATTTCATCCTTCTTGTCTTCTTTCTTCTTATCTTTCTTCAGGACAAATCCAGGAGGTAATGCGTGCCTATAGATGCATTTTTGGCCAGACGGACATTCCCAGAACCAACCATATTTTGACTTCTCTACAGCTTCCAAGAAGTGCTTGCATATCTAGCGAGAAGAAACATCTTGTTTCATATTCTCATAATTTGAGCAAGTTTGATTTTCTACTATTCAAATGCTATTACAAATGCTAGTCAACTATTTGTATAGCTTACAATGTCAGTAGTTGGACGATTGCCACCACCATGTTTTTTTTCCACAACCTCTTTCAGTTTATCCTCGTCCCATTTATCCATTGTATCTGTCTCCTTATCATCATCATCTCTCATATCACAATATAAGGATCGTTTCTCAGCTTTCCGCTCGATGCTCAAATCATGCGAGAATTTACACTTATCTCCCTTTGTACATTGTCCCTGTTTGAAAAATGCACATACAACAGATTTGGGGTCTATGCCTGCAAAAATAATTTTATCACAATATTATTTTCTTACTTTAAAATTTGGTACTTAATAGATTCTTATTCCTTAATAGAAATGTAATACTGGCAGTATTAAATTGATTAGTAATTTTTACTTATTTTGAATATTAAAAGCACTAACTAACAGTACTTTTAATATTCAAAATAATAGTTTTGGTCAATTTAATACTGCCAGTATAACACTTCCATAAGAATATTGTCAATATACTCAGTACCTTTATCTATCTTCTGCGTTTGAACAGGCTTAAAAATAAGGGCTAATTCCTTCTGTTCCTTGAGCTTTTTCTCCTTCTCCAATTTCTTGGTATTTGGATCCTCGAGTTTGCGGGGATTTACGCCACCAGTTTTCACCTGCTTCTCAACTTGCTGAATAAATTTCTGTTGCTTGGCACCCTTCTTATTTTTTATACCAAATGTTTTGTCCTTAAAAAAGAAGGTTCAGATTTTAGAAAGCTCATATATAAGTAAGTTTTAATTTAAAAAATGTGGCATTAATTAATTGGTTTTACATATTCATTTAGAAAACATGTGGAATCTCTTGAAGTTTTTGGTTAGAGCCGAAAAGTGTTTCCTACCTCGATTACTTTTTCCTTTTTCTTCTGATCCGCTTTTTTACTTGGCGCCGGCGCCTTTTTCGGTGGCATTTTGTCAATTCGATCACCTCACCTCGGCAATCGAAAACACCTAAAACCCTTCGCGAAATTTCATCGATAACTCCACTTTCTTCCAAATACACTGCACTGAAGCTAGCTGCGATCATCACGTTCTTTTGGATCAGGATGACAAACTTTGCGCGGCAAAACTTCCTAGAGATACGAAATAATTACAATTGTGAATATTACTTAATTCTAATTAATTGTTAACGTTGTGATAATGCAAATTGTAATTAATATGCAAAAACGAAATTTTTGTTAGATCGCCCTTTTGATTGACCTATCAATTATTTCCCTCTTTCAGCAATCGACTTTTACATTTTTTTGTATAGGCGAATGGCGAACTTGCAGCGACTCGGATCGCCAACTGTCGCTAACTTCAGGCCTTATCGCGCCACGTTGTGCGAAATACCATTTTATTCGGCGCGATCGTGGTGAGCGTGCAGGCGCGGGTTCGGCATTTACGAGTTAATTGACGTTAAACCGAAGACGCCGCGATGGCGAAATTCGACTTAACGTCTCGCATAGGTCAATACCTAGACCGCCACTTGGTGTTCCCTCTGCTGGAGTTCCTGTCGGCGAAACAGGTAAACGGGGCGCGGTAACCGGACGTCGCGACGTCGCGGTATTGCGTTTTGGTTATGTCACATGTGGATGCATTGCAGATTTACGACGAGGACGAGCTGCTACACGCGAAACTCGACATCCTCAGCAAGACGAACATGATCGACTACACCATCGACATTAGGAAGCAGCTTTATCCCAACGTGGAAGTGCCGGAGGTGCGTTTTCACCGTGTATGCCACCGTTGCGTGGCTGTGAAAATATCATGGACACAGATTGTACTTGTACGACGAGTATGAATTAGCAATATTACTGGTTGCAGGAGATCAAATCCAGACGCGCTGATGTGTTACAAGAGCTTGGTGTACTCCAGAACAATGTCCCGGAAGTCTTGGCTCTTATGAACAATGAGGAAGTCATGAAGAAGATGGAAAACATGCGCGATTCCAAAGCGCTTAATAATTATCTCACTCAAGAATCAGATGTAAGTAGAATAGTTATTATTAGGATTGGAAATGTTATTGCTCTCATAAAAATAACACATTAGATTTAATAACAAATAACGAGTTACTTTTTGTAATAAAAAGTAACTCGTTATTTGTTATTAAATTTAAAATTTTAAATGTAACGCATTAGAGTTTTTTAATTTTTAACAATTATATTTTTTAATAATTATATGTATTTGTGCACTGAAGACGCATACAAATATTGAATAGGTATAAAGACAACAAAGATATAAAGTAAAATGAAAATAAAGGCTAAATTTGTTATTGTTACTGTAAAAACATAACAATGTTACCATTATCACTATAGATTGCATTCAGAGAACAATGGTTGAATGAATGGCTCAGTAATTATTGCTTGTGATTGGACTGGATCTTTTTCTCTCATCCTTAACTTTTGTAAGAGCATGGTGCCTTTTCAGCATATTTCTGTATTGTTCTTTTTTAAGCTTCACATAGATATACAGGATCTATAATTTAAATGCCAGTTTCAAACGGCCTAGTTTAGAAGTGTTCTCATGGCAAGATCCTTTCTGGTGGTTTGTCATTACCTTCTGAGAGGTAGCAATCGAATAAAATCAGATCAGATCTGTGGGATTCTGATCAGTGGAATTTAAACACAGGTTTTTGGTACAGAAAGCAAACACATAAGTCTCTGGCCACAATCACTATGGCCTAGATCCATCTTAAATCTAGAATAGAAGAATACACCAATGGTAGCGAGGGCTCATTCAACAATTGTGTTCACTGAATATAACCATAGAAAAAAGTAATAATTGTTACCAAAAAAGTAACAATAACGACATTACAAGTAACGTTATTTCTCAAATATTTGTTACTCATAATTTATTATTGTACTATGTTAGATAAAGGCCATTCTATAATACCATAAACGTCATAAGTATCAGTAAAGTATAGTTGTATATTTAAGTAGTTTTAATCTCTGTTTATCTTTTTTTTCTAAGAATAAAAAACTGAGATTAAAGTTAATTTATAGAAATGAATATACAACTGTGCTTTACAATATTTAACAATTTTAAAAACATGAATTTAAAAACTGGTTGAGATTACGAGCCAAACAATTCTGGATGTTGATTAAACTTTTATTTCGATCACAATCATAAATAAATGCAAATAATTCGGTACGTTTCGGCTATACTTAGCCTTCCTCAGCCAATATAAATTACTTATAAAATAAACATGTTAAAAATTTTTGAACCGAGCGAAAAAACGAAAGAAATACAAAACTACAATTTTATTTATAACTATGTTTACACTATTATAGAATGGTATTAATGGAATATTTGATATCTAATATTCTAATAAGATATTTACAAGTAAAATATTTGTATTGACTAATTTGTTTTTACTTGTATTTGTTACAGTTTAGGGTAGAAATGATGGACAGCTTTGTGAAACTGGCTAAGTACCGCTATGAGTGTGGCAATTATTCTGTTTCTACGTCGTATTTATACTTCTATATGCTGATTATGTCCCCTACAGATAAGGTGCTGCCAATTTTTAATAAATTATGGAAATTAAGTATAATGTGTTTAAAAAACTACCTAATTTAATATTTATCTATTTAATTTTCAGAATTATTTAAATGTTTTATGGGGAAAATTGGCATCAGAGATTCTTGTACAAAATTGGGAAACAGCATTAGAGGACGTAAATAAGTTGCGAGAATATATCGACAGTAATGTTATCGGCAATTCGCTGCAGGTATTACAACAACGCACATGGCTCATTCACTGGAGTCTATTTGTGTTCTTTAATCATGTAAAAGGAAGAGATCTCATTATCGAGATGTTCCTCTATCGGCCGCAGTACGTATATTTTTTAAAGAAAACGTTTAATATTTATTGAGAGTAGAGAAGCTTAACATAGAATATATTATTGCAGTTATTTAAATGCTATTCAAACCATGTGCCCGCATATACTTCGTTACCTGGCTGCGGCAGTTATCGTTAATCGTTCCAGGCGGTCTATTCTGAAGGATCTTGTAAAAGTGATACAGCAGGTCAGACTTTGAAATTATCACTTCGAAAGACATACAAATTTATTTAAGTTTTTTTGAGTGAAGTATAGATAATAAATCTAATTTCTAAAATAAAAAAATGAATATGTATTTATAATGAAATTACTAAGAAAATAGTTCAAATTGATTAAACTTATAACTTATACAAGAAACTGCGACTTTATTTGTTGTATATTATGCATATAAAATATCTTTAACTAAAAATATTATTTTTATGTATATAGGAATCTTATACTTATCGAGATCCCATTACGGAGTTTCTGGAACATTTGTATGTTAATTTTGACTTTGATGGGGCCCGGCAGAAGTTGCAAGAGTGCCAAACTGTCGTCTTCAACGACTTCTTCCTAATTGCTTTACTGAATGAATTTGTAGAGAATGCACGATTGATGATTTTCGAAACATTCTGCAGAATTCATCAATGCATTAGTATCCAGTATGTAATTTTTTGGGCCATGATCATAAAGACATCAGATTGATTAATTATTTATGTGCAATTGTTCATTATCCCAGTTATTTTTAATTTTTACATTATTTATAGAATGCTTGCGGAGAAACTTAATATGAAGGCGGATGTTGCGGAGTGCTGGATTGTGAACTTGATCCGTAATGCACGTTTGGACGCTAAAATCGACAGCAAATTGGGACACGTAGTAATGGGAGGACAGCCGGCGTCCCCATATCAACAACTGGTTGAGAAGATTGAAACTTTGAGTGTACGAAGCGAGGCATTAGAGAATCTTATTGAGAGAAAACTAAAGGCGAAGAATCAAGACCCAGTAAGTATAGTGTGGAACTAACAGAGGTCAGTATCATTCACAATCACATTTTGTTTATTTAATGCATAACACGTTGCGGTATAGACATGAGAAAAGTAAAAGTAAAGTTATGCATATTATAAATACTAATGTCAAATAATTGTACACTGTAAACATAATAGTTCATCTAATTTGTGTCTAATTATATTTAATGTCTAATTTGATTTTGGTGTTTTAATATATTTTAATGTGTGCCTATTTGTTGAATTTGTTTTTTAATTACGTTAAAGCTTGTGTTTTTTTTCTCTATTGTTTCATTACATGTGTAAAAGCATAACGTTTTAAAAATATATTTTTCTTGCATATAAATGTTAAAAACAATTTACTTTCATTTCAGTATCAACACTCGTGGAATTTGGATTTCTGACAACTCGATGCAACCTGGAGAAGTAATGCCCAAAAAAGATATTCCACCTCCGATTATTAACAGTAATCAGACATGATGCAATGTGTACCTTTTAAATGTAAAGAAATAATAGAAATTGCATCGCGTGATCATGAAATCAGATGTATTTTTCGCTGAATATCAGTATCTTGAAATTGTCAAACATTATTATAACAAATAATATGCGATAAATAACATTTTATATAATAGAAAATATTCCATTTATTTATTTATTGCGCATACTATCCATACCTCTATAAATTACATTTTTATTCGAAGACTAGAAATCATTATTGACCATTCTGCCATATATATTAATATTAAAAATATATGTTAACTTTAAAATTAATATTGTTAAAAGTTTCGAAAAATAAAATAGATATTATTCAGGGATTTCAAAAAGAAATTCATAGTTTTAATTCGTAAATTGGTAATTTTTGGTTGTAATAATAGCATGTAGAAGAGTTACACTTGTTCATTGTTATATTACACTAACTTTAACATAGTATTATAAATATAACTATAGTTATATGTCTTAATATGTTAAGTACTTTCCAATTCTTATTTAGTTACATCACTGTCAGAGATATTTACGTTTAGATGATTTCTTATACTTGAAGGTAAAAAATTACACCCTGTATATACGCCATGATTAATGCAATGTGTCAGAATACTTCTCCAATATGGATCTAAAATGAGTAATTCCGGATTTCCCAAGATGATAAGTAGAGCACGAGCGCGGGTGATCGCAACGTTGAGTCTTCTAGGCGAAGCGACGAAGCCTAGGGCGTGCTTGATGTCTTCGCCAATTAAATTATTGCATGATCTGACAGCTGAAATAATAATTACTTTCCTTTCTTGGCCTTGAAATCCTTCCACACTACTGATTTTTGGTAATTTAAGATCTAGTTCCAACAGCAGCTCTCGGATTTTCTGCACCTTTAATTTATATAAATGGTTTTCATAGAAAAGCAGGAAAAAAACTGCTTTTTAAATTGTAGAATTTTGCTCAAAATACATATGTATACCTGTTTTAAATAAGGTGTTATAACTCCTATATCATCTGGCTCGAGTCCATATTTGTACAACATTAGCAAATAGAGATACACTTGGGTCGCTTCTTCAGGATTATACCAGCTTGGACTGTCGGTATCTTGATAATTCTCACCATTGATCCCGTGAAAGATTACGGCAGATGGCGATCCATCTTTCTCGGGCAGTTCTGCTCGCAGCATTTCCAATAGCTTAGCTTCCTTACTATTATTAGACGATATCTAAATGTGAATAAGAGTTGTAATTAATTAGCAGAAATTCGAGCTTAACATAATATAGTTACATACTTGTGGCTGTAATTCCGACTCATAAAACAGAGAGTTCGGTAGATCCAGTATATCTGGTAAGCTCCGATAGTTCATTACTAGTTTGGTAACGAGCCTGGGATCATAGCAGGTTTCGAACCCTTCAGGGTCCCTTTGGTAAGGAAACTGCTGTAAAAGCCTTGACAGGAACGATTCACCGAATCCAAAATACAACGCCAGTTTGCTCATCACGACAGGCCCAAGTTGCATTGGATCGCCCGCAAGAATCACTTGACCGTTATCAGAATGAATGAAATTCAGAGGAATCATGATCTCTGGTTCAGTCGCTTGACCCGCTTCGTCAACTAGAACGTGTGAGAAATGACCACGGGGAAAACCCATGTTGTACAATATTCCTAACGCGCTGCAGGTGCCAATAGTAATTCTATGGCGACCCAGTACGGACATGGTGCAGTTTAATCTCACGCCGTTCTGGCAATGTTGGAAGCGATCGACTGATCCTTCCGCTGCTAATTCTGCCGTAGCACAGTAAGGTAATAGCCTCTCCGGTATATAATCACTGTCCAAGCAATGATGAGCTATCAATCGAACCTACAACATTTAATGAACAAATATAGCGAAAATGGGGACTACTTAATAATTTGTAATATAGCCTAACTTTTTATGATTTTAAATAATTTATAAATCCTAATTGTAATTTGCTCTGAAATTTCCTTAAATGATATTCGCGGGTTCAGTGTATGCAACAAACTTTACATTAATACATCTTTGCTTAAAGTTAATGTAATTGAACGATTCTTTTCATTTTGAAAATCAAAATCCGAAGAATATGATAAGATTATGTAACTTAAAATTATGTAAAATTGTGAAAAACATTTATTAAACAATTTTTTATATAAGATTGTAAAAAATATTTATATAAACAATTTTTCACAACACCATTTGGAGATTTAGCACGTAATTAAAAAAAATTATCTGCATTCAATAACCTCCGAATTATAAATTAGGATTAATACAAATATGTAATTTGTTTATATGAAAGTCTTATCAGGTAAATCACGAAGAATCTATGGAAAAGGAAAACATACCATATCACCTGGCTTAAGTATGTTACTATCCAACAAGCGTTCCGCTATTAAATTTGCTGAGCTATTCGACGGCGTTGCGATGAGAAGTCTGCTTTCAGGGATTGTAGTTAAAAGTTGTAAAATTGTCTCACATATGGTTACTGTCTTCCCTGTTCCAGGCGGGCCGAATATAACATAGGGTAGCGGGCGCGCCAAGCCCAATATTATATTTTTCACAGCTTCTTTTTGATGATAATTTAACTGTTTATTAAACCATTTTAATTTTCGTTTTTTTATTTGATTAATATATGGTTTTAATTCATTATTAGTCTGAGCTTCATTTGACAGCCCTGAAATCGTACTATTAACAACGTTGCTTTTACTACCGCTGGCATTTCTTCTCAAATTCGTTTTAAAATTTTGATTCATTCTTGTTTTTGCAGTCGACGTCATTGTCTCTTCAAACGACGATTCCCTAGACTTCATATTCCTTAGTTTTTCCGCTACCGAGATTCTTGGAGATATTTTGGCAGTATTATCAGAAGCTGTATTATCAGAAGCTGTATCATCGATAGAAGTGATAGAGGAATTGGAACAATCGGAAGATATAGATTTATTGTGCTCGTCATAAATTCGCGTATGAGTGGATTTTTCTTCCTCGTACTCTTCCAAATAGAATTGCGGATCTTTTTGCACTACTTTAGTAGGAAATAGAAAATCAGGTCCAAGACGATTAACAGCTAAATTAATAGCATTGTGACCACGTTGAATAGTAGAATACGAGCTTTTAAATGTCACCTGACAATCCTCGCCATGATATTCGTGATGAAACCTTTCGTTAAATTTTAAAAAGATTTCCGTGCTTTTAATTTTGTGAATACAACCCTGATATTCTACATTTCCTGTTACAAAGCAAATAAAAAATGAATTATCAGTGTTTCATTATATCAAAGTTAGTTTTAAACTCAATTTTTTAAATCTTTTAATAATATACATACATATGCGTAAAATATCAAAATGTATTTTTAAGTTTCTTTCTTATTATTCTTACATTACCTTTAGAAGTATCCCACGGAAAAGATATCATAGCACTATCGCCGATAAGAAGAGAAGGCCGTTTTTCTGACAATCCTGGCACCTCAAGCGCAAGATAATCACCACATCGTCGCATGACTGCGCTTTTCATGTCGAATTTTCGCAAAGAGAGCGTTAGCGCTATCTCCTCTAGATACAGCAAGGCATGGAAACGATCCTTATATGTCCTAAAGGAAAGCGATTTTTTAAGAGAAGGTATTTGCTCTTCGAGAGCGATCTCACACTCCTTCTGAGATTTTTTATTCTGTATAGTATCCAAGACTGCGTTCCACATGTATCGCGGTATTTTGAACACTCCATTGCGTACTTTAATAAATGCAGGTGATTTTATTGGTTTTACTCCAGGGATACACGTACTCTCAAGTAACTCATTTAAGTCAGGTAGATTAATTTTCTCATTCTTTTGTTTAGTGGAATCAGTCTTTTGTAAAATGTTCTTTGCATTGACAGTTATGTGAAACACTCTAGCTATCTTAAAATCTTTGAAATTAAAAATGAACATCTCTTCGGATGTGCCAACAAATTTCGCTTCGCATTTGAATGTATAAGTAACATTCTCGGAAGGTTTTATCACTGTGCTAATGTCTGTATTTGTCGGTGACACCAGTGATAACTGAGACGGAGTCTTCTGCAACGTGAAAGAACCACCTTGCAACAAATGAATATAGCTGCCGTTATTTCGTATCGAAACTACTAAAGTACTCTCCTCTCCTATATTCAAATTGAAGTTCAATTCATCGTCTATGATAATGCCATATTTGTTTTTTAGTAAATTGCTCGTATCTATGGAAGGAGCATTGCTTATATCTGGTAATTGAACGGATTTAGAATCATTTGGAGTCTAAAACAAAAATATAAAATATAAGATAAATATTTAGAAATTTATTAGTATCATAACTCTCTTGCAAAATAATTAAATTCTTGCCTCGAATAATGGAACTACGGTCAATGATCTCCAGGTGTGTAGCCCTTGATCACTTTCTATGCTCTCGCTCGCCACTTTGTCACCGACGCAGGGAATGTAGCCCATGCCACACGCACGTTTATGAAAAATTACTTGCTTATCGATTACTCCCACTCCGGTGTCCGAATTGTACTTTGATATTTCACCGACGTGTACCATAGATCGCACCGATGTAATCCTATCGACCTCTAAAATTTCGCCGCTTAAGTCTTCAGAATTTTCGTCTAATTCAACTAGGGACTCTAACTTTAACCAATCGCCGACCAAGGGAACAAAGTCGGATTGCACTTTGGACAAATCAATACGAATATTATCCGGCTCGACGATGGCGATTCGGCCTTCGCGTTTTGTCACTTTGACAATTTTATTTCTCAATATCACATGATTGTGGACATTCTCTAATTTGGCATTTGAATCATTCCAGTCATCTGTTACACAGATAATTTTCCGTACTTTCGGCTCCGTATTTTGGTTCCGTACATACAGCAAGTAATGAATTTTGTCACCTACGTTCAAATTGTTAGTTAAGTCATCAACCCTTTCGTACATATGGCAATCATCTATGAGGACGTAATCTGCACAGATGCGAGTAATAGTTCCCAGTTTGTAGTAACATCCTTCGTCGTTCTGTGCTTCTTTTTCCTTTGCAGTTACATCTCTATCAGTCTCCTTTGTACTCTCTAGACGAGCTATGATTTGATCTATGTCTTCCTCTGCAGTTTCATCTGAAGAAATATAGTCTAGAGCATACTGAAACCCTTTATAGAGTAACGACAGCATCTTTAATTCCTCTGGCTCCTATCTAAATACCTACGGATATAAAAGAAAGTTTAGATATATTGAAGTATGACTTTCTATAGTAAGTATGATTTTCTATAGTAAACTGTGGTATGACAATTTAGACATAGTGAAAAGTAATGCACTTAGGAAATTGTGGAAAAAGAGAGAAAAAGGAGTTGTGAAGAGGAGAAAGGAGATGGGGGATAAGAATAAAAATGTAAGATAAGAAACTTTTGATAATATTATAACTAGGATTAGTAACTGGTTAACAAGTTAAATAGTAAAGTTAAAAAGTTAATACCTTTTAATAACTTTTAACATACTGTAATTAATTTTAAAATAAACTTTAACTTAGTAACTTTTTTTTAAGTTAAAAATTTACCTATGTAAAAAGTTAATAAAAGTTTATAAAAAGTGCATTTTCCACATAAAAAAACATTTCTTTGTCATTTCATATAAACGTAATTTACAAATGAAATATTAAATTTATATTTTATAATTTATATTAAAATTGTTTTAAGTAATCTAACTTTAAAAAATTACAGTATTCTAATTTATTATAAATAAAGCTTTTTAAAATTAACTTCTAATTTAATTTAATCTTAACATAACTTTTAACCCTTTGAGTGCTATATATGCGTCCAGCGAAAGCGATCAGCGTGGACTGTGGGCAACTGTGGACAGTGTGGACTGTGCCGACTGTGGGCGCATATATGCGTTTATAAATTTTTGTGTTTTTTTTTCTTTTCACGTGCGTTCCTTAGCAACAACATTGGCTGCGTTCAGCAGAAAAAGCAGCTTTGCAACAGTTGTAAAATTCTTTGATACGATTGGTTCCTGATGGAATTAAGGGCAAGAACCAATCGTATCAAAGAATTTTACAACAGTTGCAAAGCTGCTTTTTCTGCTGAACGCAGCCATTAACTCTTAGGAGGGTGCGCCTCGCGGCTGAAATAATAAATTTATGATGCGGCACTCAGTGTCGCGGCGCGTCCTCCTAAGGGTAAACAAAAAAAAATATTCCGTCCTCAGCAATCGAAACCGCTAAGCGCGCGCCGTAGTATTCAGCACTCAAAGAGTTAACTGAGTTAGGCTGAATTCCGCAAACTGCATATGCGCGAATTTATCTATAGTACATACACGTTACGTGTATTATATATTATGTGCGCATATGCAGTTTACGGAACTCAGCCTTAGTCTTTTGTTCATATAAATTTTAACCACAGACATATAATCTAGAACAGAGATCTCCAATTATTTTTGCTGGAGGTTTGTTTTAAAAACTTGATAGACTTTTGCAATCCAACAAATTTTAGCACAGCAACTTCAGATTAAGTTCTAAATTAATTTAAAAATATGATTTTGCTTCCTTTCTTTTTTTTGTTTTTTTCCCTTTTAGATATTGTACTTATTTTCACTTCCGTGAGTTGAAATCTTATCTTATTTTCTTATTCTCTTTAAGGGAATTTTGGTGATCATTAGATACATGTACCAAGATTATTATTGGTAAAGAGTAGAGTGTATTTCTGTATTATCTTTTCTTTCTTCTTTCTATATCTTTTTTTTAAATGGTTTCAAATGGTTAGCCTGTACCACTAAGACCAAACATGTAAAAACATATTTTGGTACACTTTGGTCATTATACCTGATTCAGAGCCAAAAATTCTTTTTTATAAAAGAATTATGTTTATCTTCGAGAATGCTGCTTCATACACATATGTTGAACCAAACATTGTATATAGTTTTATGGTTTTAAATTCTGAATATTTACAATCTCGCATACATATATTTAATGCAGAATTGTTTACATTAAAGAGTATTAGGAACTTCAGTATATTTATCTTTTAAAATAAAGTTCTTTTTAGAACTCAATTATTTTTATCTGCAAATGTCTGGCTTAGAGGTACAAATGTCAAAAGTTGTGAGATAAGATAATAAAATAAGATGCTTAAATGGATACACACAGTCATGACAGGCAATAGATATTAATTAGTAATAAAGATATGGATGGCTGTGTGTGATTAAGAAATATTATAAATCAAGTTCTTTCTTGGCAAAGAAAGTAAATTTTATTTTATTCTGAGTACTTTCTATCTAAACAATTAATATGAGAAATATGGGGAAAGTAAGGTTAATGAAGCAACGCAGGAAAAAGAATAGGGACGAAAAATACTAATATTTACCGATCTATCGGCTGATAACGCCACTCTGTCGCTTTGAGATAGTCTAGTTCCTTCCGCAAGGATTGTACACGTTTCGCATGCAGCTCCTTCAGGAATCGTTTGCGCTGCTTCTGCTCTTGTAGCTCCGATTTCATCTGATTCAGAATTTTGGACGTTTGAGTCGCGCTGGAGGTCAGCTCCGAGTCCTGGGATTCCGGTGTTCTCTGCCCCGTCGAGTGTCCTAGAGTGCTTGTCGACAAGGTAGACGAATTCATAATTCGGTCTGCGCGTCCTAAAACAACTGGTCGCACATTGCGAAACATTTAACCTAATCTAACTTTTATCTTGGACATACGAGATACAAGCCTGTGAGAACACGTTTCAAAAGGGTACGTCGATAATGCAGGGATTCACACTGTGGCTATTCTGTCACATTCTTGGTATAGAAATCTCAAGATTTCTTCATCCTGATTGGTCAATTAAAATTACTCTACTCAATGAGTAGAATTTTTGAACTCGCCCCTTAAGAAACTCTATACGAAAGTTATTCGCATGTTTTCAAGAATTAATAAGGCCCCTGATTAGCTAATTTAATATAAAATTTTCTGATTGTTCCAATAAAAAAATTCTAAACACCAATTGCTATGAAGACTGTAGTCAATCGCAACTTGTCAATCAAAATTTACGAATCAAACGGAACGTTCTGATATCCAATAGAATAATCGTATTTTTAGGGAATTTATTTCCCCAAAAATCTCTGCATATTTACCGCTAGTCCATTTTCTTCGAAGATGGCCCGATTGCATATTTAAATTGAAAATCTTTCAATGAAAGAATATTTTGTAATTGTGACATGCAGTTTTTAATCAGCGAATATGATTTCTCGAAATGGAAAGTATATTTCTTAAATCCATGACAATTGACTGAAGTCACGACGACATGAGGAAGGTGCCAAGCAAACGAAGTCTCATAAAATTGCCACGCTTGCAGAAGCTACCGCAGAAACCGTACGGATTCTGCTGCGATGAGAAGAACCAGGATCCCGAGAAACGCTATGACATGCGGAACCCGCCGTTTGCGTCATCCTTGACGAATGTCATTCTCGGCAGCGGCGGACCTGGGGTGAAATTTCGCGTACAGGACATTGGTCCGCCACCGTATCCCATTCAACGCAGAATTCTCGAGGCCAAAGGCAGAGCTTACCTGGGACGATGCAAACGATGCCGGGGTCCTCTGCGATGGTACATAGAGGATGAAGTTGCACTCGCGCGTGAATTTCTTGCCAAGGAGAAACGAGATAATTACAATGCGAGTATGAAAAGGAATCTGAGGATCGCCAAACGAAAGGGTGACACTCTAATGCCTTCAAAATGAAACAAATTTATTAAGGAAAAATAAATATATAAATGAAATATAAAAATATAATTTTATTCTTCGATAAATACATGATCAAAATTGGGATTAAGGCCCGTTTGCAATATATTAATTTTAACTCTATTTAACACAATATAAGAAAAAAGGAACAGTTTAATTGATGTATTGAATAAAAAACGTTTCAAGTTTTCCTTATTTACATAGTGAACTGTTTCTTATTCCTTTCATTGTGTCTGCGTTCTTATTCTTTTATCTTTTTTTTTAATTCTCATTTTGGAAAAAGAAAGTTAAATTGAGTTTGAAGTTAATTTATATTTATGCAAACGAGCCTTAATTCCCATTTTTATTACATATTTATCGATAAGGTTCTTACATTTTTATAATTTTTTCTATATTTAATTTTAATTCTTAACTACACTGGCGGAGTACAAATATATTGTATATAATATTTACTGTTATTAAAAAAAAAAGCAAATACTATTCTACCCCCTTCCTTTTTCTATGAAATATATAATCCTTAATATTATATGTGGAAGTGATATTTTCAATGATATTATGTAATTAAAAAGTATTTTTGACGTAATGCATAACTGAAAATTAATATAAGATTTCTCTATATATTAAAGCCAAAGAGCGCAGCAGTCGTATCAGAAAAAGGAATTTGAAGATTACTTCTGAAATTACATGAAACACAATCGGCACTTCGAAAAATAATGTATGAAAGATATGACCATGAAGAAATCCATATACTGTAACAAAGTTCTACAAGGGTTAAAATAAATATGAATGATGAAATTTTATATTTATAACTTGCGAGTTAAAAATGCAGACAATTATGAAACGCGGCAAGAGATATCTTTAAATGTTTATTAGAAAAATATATTTAGCAGAATACAAATACAAATTTACAGCTTTGTCAGCTACTATAATGTTATACATATTAATAAAGAATTGTAGAAAGAAATAAAGGAACTACATAACATATGGCATAGGATTTGAAATAAATTCACAATTCACATTCAATTTAATATGTGTATATATATATATATGTATATATATATAGATAGTTTCAATATATATGAAAAATGTACAGAACATATTAACGACACAAAAAGCACCTTTTCTTTCTCTTACGTTTTAGATATAATTATTTTACTATCTTTTCTTATGAAGTTCAATGAAATCAAGTTGCATACAATCACGTTTTGGACCATTTTATATGCTGTATAATTATATATTGTAAAATATATAATTATACAGCATATAAAATAATTTATGTTATTTGTTTCTAGAATTGTGTATGTTGAAAATAAAAAATAACCTGTGCATTATTTTACTTCTTAAGGCGTAACATTAGAAGTCAGCAGAAAATACAGCTTTGCAGCTGTTGTTTTTTTTTATATGATTGATTCTTGTTTTTCCTTGTTGTAGAACAGAGTTTAGCAAAAATGGCATATTTTCAACTTGACGTTTTCCCTTTATTTTATTATTCCATGCACATTCTAAATGCTAATCGACACTGATTACGCGCGGTTTAGTAAGGTATATAAAGAATAGCATTAGCTAAACATCGACTGAAATGTGCAATTCGTGTTAAACTTTGCTGCAGGGCATAAATGCACAGAAAGAACAATTTTGTTAAAGTATCTAAAGATTTAGCTGGATACAGATCTGCAAATAATTTTGTTACGCCATTAAAATAATTATGGTGGATTCTCAAACTGATTGCTAAAATTTCAAAATTTTTTGAACATTTGTCATAATTATTTTAATGGTCTAATAAATTTATTTTCTGATATATAACTGGCTAAACGTTCAGATCAAAGTAAAATTATTCTTTTCGTGTGTATGTATAAATCAATCATTAAAAAATCTTATGATAGTTGCTTTTTCTGCTGCCATTAAAAGTTATTCCAAATATTTGATTTACATTATAATTTGTAATGATTATCAAATATGTATGTCAAACAAGTAAAATTTCAGTTGGCTTATTATATTTGTCAAAAAGCAATTGTATGAATAATAATTAACAAAGTTATATGAATAATGTAATAAAGTTATCTTAAAAGAGAAAATTATGTCAAACTGAAAGAGAAAATTGAAAAAATATTGATTAGATTAACTTGAAAGAATTACGAACCTTAAGGAATAATAATTATTCAATATCATAAGCAAGTTAATTAGCATTACATGTAAAAATATAAATGCAGCTATCGATTAAATAAATTAATCTTTGGTTGCATGTTTGGCGTGACGTGTATTGTAGCAATATGTAGTACGTTCATAAGAAACGCGGCTTATTTGTGTCGCTTGTAAAAAACAGAAAAAAAACTGGACAATCGCCGTACATCATTATGCGTACAGCAACGTTCTTTTTCTTTCTTAAATATATTTATGTAAACGTAATAGGAAAACGCAAATAAAAATGATTTTTTGGAAAAACTATGTTATATATAAGTTTGCATTCTTATATTGTAAGTTTATACGTACATATACATAATGTGTATATGCATATAAATTTGCAATATGTATCCATTATGTTATAAAATTATACGTATTTTGGAATGTTATTTTCTACTGAGATACTAAGTACCTCGTCATTTTCGCCGAGGTCTGACTGTACATAGGGATTCACGACAGCGGCTACGATTTTCTCCGAATGCGAAGTCTTTGGTGTCATAGTACATTTCGCTTCCGGCTTCGGAGATGACACGTCTTCGGAGACACATTCAAACACATTCTTGTCCTCCGACCGTTTTTCCAAATGACTATGTATTTCAGTCTTAATTGGGGTCGACGATTCTACTGTACCAGTTAATTCTGAGGAAGAATCGTTACTCGTATTTGTATTCAATCCATTATTGTTTCTACTTTCAAGAATAATTTCTTTTGGATTTTGCTTTTGAATCTGCTCGAGATTTATTTGCTCTTTTGGCAAGCATGATACCATTTTTAGTATTTTGGATGTTGAAGATTTTGCACTAGGTTCCATTTCGCGTATTTCTTCCTTCTCGGTTTGACTAGCATTAAATTGCATGACGTTCTGGGATTCAGTCGTTACAGATGAAATTTCTTCCGATAAAATTTTTAAATTTTTAATGTCTTTTAAAATCTGCACATCTGAAGATTTATTTATATCTATAGATTGGATTTGAGAAAGTAGTTCTTGCTGTTCATTCGCATCGGTTTGAGCGACATTCTGCTGTTTTTCATGTACATTTAATAAATTCACATCATCGATTTTGTGTGATTCTAACTCGTCGGCATTTCTTATCATGTTCTTAATTATTTCATCAACGCTAAGTTCCGTTACAACGGATGCTTTATGAGATGATGCAATGGAAGTACTTGGAATAATTTTATTTGTGGAGTCATCTAAATTCTTAGCCATTGCAGCTGCGACATTCTCTTCCAATTCTGAAATACATTTAGCTACTACATCTTCAGAATTTTCGTCTATTTTCTTTTCGATTTTGCTAGAGCTCGCGATTTGTTGATCTTCGCTACATTTCTTGTTTATGTCAGAGTCTTCATTAATTGCTTCATTAATTGCTTTATTAAACACTTCATTAACAACTACATTAACTTCAAGCTTAATCATTTGATTATCACATTCCAGATCATTCGTTTGATTGACCGATTCTTGTTTAACTTCCTTATTTAAATTTGAGGTTTCTTCATTATTTACTAGTTGATGCTCATGAAATGCTGTGTTTTGTTGTTTATCAATATCAAGAGCAATATTTTCAATTTTTACTTTTTCAACTTCTGGAATGTTTTCGCATTCAGATAATAAGTCAATAACATTTGTCCCGTTTAGACTTAATCGAACGTGCATCGGGTCGTTTTCGTCGAGAGTTTCAAATTGGAACATCGTGGCTCCTTCGGCGGCGAGTTCCTTGAACTTATCACAAGTCTTCTCACTCCATGCAACGAGGTTATTCGGTTTCCCCAACGTGCATCGTTTCGATAAAATAGGAATATTCACGATATCCTCCGGCAACACTTTTAATTCCTCCGTAATTGCGGAATTGCCGTAATCCATGTACAGGACCTCTGTCCCCTCTTCACAATGCGCGACAATTTTCGCTCTGTACCAATAACCGTCCTCGGGATATCGAGCGGCGCAGACTGTATCCACGTCGGGACTATTTAACGTGAGAAAACTCTCCGCATCTCGCAGACGATCCGACATTACCTCTAGTTCGCTTATACTGCTTTCGGCTTGAATCCAGAACTCGTTCGGATTGTTGATGTGACTGACCATTACATTTGGCGAATTCTCTTCACCGATAGGTGGCAATCTTTCCTCGATAACTGGCAAATTTCGCTCGCACATATTACCAAGAATATCAGCGACATTCTGACCGTCTAACGTCAGTTTCACCAACGATGTCTCTTGTTCTTTCAGAACGTCTAGGAGGAAAATTGTCGCGCCGTCTGCGGCTAATTTGACGAATTCTTCGCGTGCCTGCTCCGACCATTCTTCGACTTCTGACGGTAATTCTAAGCAGCACTTTCGCGATAAAGGCGGTATGCTCGCTAGGTCTTCCGGAATAGCACGAATCTCGGTGGATATCGCGGAATTTCCATAATCGATGTATATGACTTGCGTGCCGTTCTCGTCATGAGAGATAATGCGCGCTCTGTACCATTGAGCGTCTTCGGGATATTTAGCGACGCATAACAAGTCCTCTTTCATATCCTCGATTTTCGAGAACAAGTGGGCGACCATAAATCTATCGGCCATCACTTCTAAATCGGCAACTGACTTTTCCTCCTGAACCCAAAATTCGCTCGGTGAATTTACGTGAGACACGAAGGCGGAATGCGGATCCAGTTCAAGATCGACTATCTCGTCTACGGGCTCCTGTTCGGTATTAATTATAATGGCGTGTTTCTCCTCGACTAACGTCTCGCTGACGCTCTTATCATTTATAAACAGCTCTACGCGTTTAGGTACAGTATCTGCTACTATCACAGCCTGAAAACTCTCCTTTGAAGTTACTAGATTTCTGAATCTCTCGCAAGTCGACTCACTCCAATCCTCCGTGTCTATGGGAATAATATCGAGTCTGCATTTAAATGCAAATATTTCCCAGCTTTTCCAGGCGTCTGGTAATTGCCGAACTTGACTTGATTTGTTATCAATGATATCGGTATTGCCAAAATCTATGAATCGTACAGTAATAATGTCTTCGTCCGCATCTAATACTTCTGCGCGGTACCAGAGATTGTCAATCGAATAAATGGCAACGCACAATGTACCTTCTTCTGGTACACTGTCTATTGGCAAAAAGTTAGCAACTTCTAGTTGAAGCTGATCTGATTTTTCAGTGAGGAACGTTATCTTGTCCATAGGCAATAACCAAAACTGACTTGGAGAATCCACATGAGTTACGCTCACGTCGAATCTATCAGGTGTTGTAGTTTCGTGTAGCTTAGGTACCACTTCAGATGCTGGTTCAGACACTGTTTGTTCTATCATTTGTTCCGTTTGTTCCATCACTAAACTCATCGAACGGAATTTATCGCTGATCTTTTCTCCGTTTTTGGTTAGATCAACGATCCACTTCTTGTGTACATTGTAAAATACAGCCACGAATTCTTTATTCAGCAAATGAGTTTGCACTAAGTCTTTCTGTTCATCCTCGGTGCCAGTAAGAAATACGGATAACGATACATTTATGGCTAATTGGTGGGGTTCGTAAAATTGTGGTTCCAAAATCATGATCGAGTCTCGAGCAACTTCCTCAGTATTACCGTAATCAATGTAATTTACGTAGGCCGTCGTTTCAGTGACACTAATGATTCTCCCTCTGTACCATTGATCGTCCTCTGAATACTTTGTCACACACAATAGATTGACCTCTGGTTCGAGTCTTTGTCCAGAATTATTGTAATAGTTTTGAAGATCTTCCGCCAACTTAGTCTCCATTTCCTCATTAGAGTATTGTTGCAACCAGATATTAGTAGAATGATCCGTATAAGATACAGATACCTTATGAGTTGAACTTAGAATAGGCAATGTACATACGGGTGATATCTTCTCTTTGGTATTCATTATCCCATTGCCGAGTAAATCGTATAACTTTACGATAAGTCTATACAAACAAAAGATATTAATATTTATTAGAAAAACTTACTTGTGATACTTATAATTGCAGCGTACAATTTACAAACCTGCTATTATTGACTTCTTCCACGTAGATTAACACTTCTTTGCCTTCAAATTCCTTCAATCGTTTATCTGCGTCAGAAGACGCTGGCACATTTTGTAAGGAACATTGTAATGCTTGGTTTTGCATGATTGCGAGCTCTCCAGGTAAAGCCAACGCCTAAATCATTATATTATATTAATGATAAAAATTATAATGTAAATATAAAAACTTTATATACTTTATAAATATTTTTTAAATTTATAATTATATAATTTCAACCAGTTTTAATATGTTGTAATCTCATATTGCAACATGATGTATGGTATTAACTTACATCGTGGAATAAAATTTGTAGTTTTTGTAAATATTTGTCTATGTAAACTCACATTATCCAGGATCTCATCGCATTTCCCGGTATCAATAAACTTTACGTCAAACCCAACGGACCGTGTACAGTTAATTACTACAGCTCGCCTCCACGTTCCATTTGTATTGACTAAACAACCCGCGCCAAGACACAACTCGCAGGTTGATAATCGTGGCATCACCTGATATTATTGTAACTTCTCTTTATCAATAAAATTCGCTTGAATTCATGTGATCGATCATTAGGTTGAATGAGAAGTCATAAGCTATTTCAATATTAAATTGTTATTTTAGGAAATTCGCGAATATTATGATGAAACATTCAAATAAGGATACTATGTTACAATTGATTTTTAATATAACTGGATTTTAGCTGTTAATACCATACATCGTGCAATGATGTTTAAGACACTTTATGGGATCAAAATTAAATATTATAGTATGATTCGATTCATTTATGAGTGTCAGCCTAGATATTATAAAATTGTTATTATAAATTTTGTTATACAAGTAACCAATGTTCATAATGTTAGTCATTTATATGTTAACAAGATATTAAAATTTTAAATACATGAATAAAATGGATCACAAATTAGGCTGAAAAAAAAATAAAATGGAAAATAACTTAATGAATTTTGATGAAATTTGCAAGGAAGGGTAAAAGGAGAAAAATGACCATGGCGATTTGATTGACATAGTTTTTAAGTAATGACGCCCGGAATTGGATTCCTATCTATGACAATGTATTACTGTTGGATTTAACTGCAGCTAGGGTCTATTAGTTTCGGGAAATTGAGGAAAATCTTGTGACTGTGTGACGATTCTAATATTGCGAATATTGTTTTCAATCAGTGATAACTGCAAAGAGAGATAGTTCTTTAATGAGGCTTTGTCTTTATACAGTTAATAGTCCGTAAGTTATTAATCGATATTAAGTTGCCGCATAAAATATATATAATGTGGATTAAGAGCGAGATTGTCGTTTGGCCCAGCTAAATCATTGTATTGCAATATAATACCAAAACAAATTGCAGTTGAATCCAGCAGTAATAATATTGTCATAAGAATCCAGTTCCGAGTGTGATTACTTAAGAATTATGGCATCTGAGTGAAATCGTCATTGGTTTTTTTTCACCCTAATCTTTTCAGTAAATTTCATCAAAATCCATTAAGTTGTTTTACATCTTTCTCTAATTTGTGGCTGGCTTTTCTTTCCCATCACCCTAATATACATTTAAGAACCACAAAAGAAATAATAAAAATAATTTTTAATTTAATTTTTTAAATCTTAGAATTTTTACAATCTTTTAGGAAATTAAAGAAATTTGTTATAAATACATAAAGATGTTGCTCATTATTAAGTAAATGACAGATGTAGCTTGTTATTAAGACAAGCTGTTAGTCCATGTTTGTTAGAAAATGGGAAGTTACTTTTTCAATTTTCCATAAAAGTTTATAAGCAATATATGACAATATGATTTACAATCGATTGAGATGCACTTGTGCTAAATAATACCTTCGTATCTTTATTGGCCATATATTGATCAACTACGTTTTCACATTTTGTGGCAGATGGAAGCTGGACGTAAAACTGAATTGTGCTTTCTACAGTAGAAATTCTCATTTTGAGAGTTTGACCACTCAAGAGACTTATGTCCACTCTTTCACTGAGCTCTTTTAGTTCTCTACAAGATGTTTCTGCAACTAAAATATAAAAAATCTAATGTTGAACTGTTGTATGATCCTAGACACGGTGGATAATTTAGGACATTAGATATTAGAAATATGAATTAGAATTTTATAGAATCAATTTCCTCAATATTTGTCTTACATGTTATTTGTATCCAATGTGCATTACATTTAATTGATTGTATGACTCTAAAATTTCAGTTCCTATTCTTAATATCTGACATTCCTCGAGTATGCACAGGACACTAATGTTTAATATCTAATATAGAAATGTCCAACTTTTGTTAAGTGATGTAATGTGCGTTGAAATATAAATGAATTTTGAAATAATTCTTACCACTGATTGCTTCAATTGAAGTTTTTATAGCGAAAGCCGCAAGATTTTGTTGTACTAACATATTAGCCACATCTTGTCCATCACGATTTAATGAAATTATATATTGATCGTTACTAAAATTGTGGAATACGCATTCGTATTTATCGGCTTTAAAGCAATCGAGTATCTTGGTATCAACTTCAGACCAATTTGAATTATTATTAGGTACAATGTCTTTTAAAGAACACTGCATTGCTAATTTGGGCAGCTGCATAAATTTCTTCTCGACGGGATAGATGTTACGTTGCTTTACAGTCGCGCAATTTCCAAAATCTATGTATTGAACTACATATCCTTTCTTCCCCATATCTACGACTTCTGCTCGATAAAGAGCTCTATCTTCAGAAAATATAGCTATAACTGCTGAACCAATCTAAAAAAGTAACAGTTTTATATTTTTATTTGGTTTATACAATATTGCTTTTCATAAATATATTTTATAAATCTGTTTTTAGAATAAACAGTAAATTTTGATAGAATAATATAATATAGTATTCAAATTATAAATTAAAAATATATATTCATAAATATATCATAAATATATTTTATAAATCTGTTTTTAGAATAAAAATAGTAAATTTTAATGAAAAAGAATATAATATAGTACATAATGCAATTACCTCCAATTTATGTATCGCAGGTTCTCTATCAACATATGTTTTTTGAATTTCACTCATCATTTTTTTAAATTCTGCTTCCGTAGACAACGATGAACAATATAATTTGTTAGGATTTACAAACCATGTCACGATTACATCCTGTCTAGATTCAGGCTCATATAACATTGTTTGCCATTTTTGATCAAGAGCATAATCTACAGCTGTAGCTGTTCTACTCTCTATTTTAATTTTTTTATTTGTTGCATTTTGTTTCGTTTTTGTTAAATCTGCTTTTGTGCACCATTCCTCATTTATGTAATTAGTATTTGGTACACTGTCAACAACTTCACACAATAGTACTTCATATATTCCATTTTTTTCAGAGACAAACTCTACTTGTAAAGGTTTCCCATTGACTTTTTCCACGAAAATCGCATATTGATCATCCTTATTGCCCGTATCTGTTAATCCGAGTAGTTTACAATGTACCGCTTGCATTGGCAGTTTTAGAAATTCTTCTAAAATGACTTTAATATTCATAAAGTCGACTGACTCTGTGTTTCCATAGTCGACGAATTCCACAGTTGCGGTGTTCTCTTCTACAGATTTGATTATTGCTCTGTACCATTTAAGATCCTCGGAGTATTGAGCGACACAATATGTACCACTTTGTATTTCGAAAGCTTGCATAGTTTCTCCACCACTCTCGTAAGTTGCAGTAATACGTTCCATAATAGTATCCAATTCCAAGCAATCAGGATTTAACTGAATAAAAAAGTCTAATGGACCGTTTATAAATACAACTTCACAGTTTTTCACGGAATTAAGAGTAATATCTATTTTCATTAATGAAAGTTGAGATATTCCGCCAACAATAATTTTGTCAGTGTCAGTGTTGTTTGTATCCCATGATTCACCATCAGTTGTCTGTAAATAATGCGCACATATTTTATAAAATGTTGGAATCTATTGAACGTAAATATACAATTTATATAATATTAAAAAATTTAATTGGTTTTTTCCTACCTGATTGTATAAAGCATTATTTGTATCTTCTTGATTTCTGAACTTATTGTTACTCTCTCTGCTGTTGTAGTCATCTATATTCAACAAAATGTATTATAAAAACATATGTATATTATACTGAGCATTAAGTAACATGTTTATAAATACTAAGTACCATTAAATTTCTCGTTTTTATAATTAGCTTTATAAGCTGGCCTTTTGTCATTCCAATTCGAGTTTTGCCACTTGCCTGGTGTTCCACCACCGTCGCGGTTTTCCCCTCGGTTGTCATTAAAATCATTACGTTTAAAACCACCTTTCCCTCGTCTATCATTACCTTTGGATGAAGTATCCGAATCTTTGTCACTATTTGCTTTGTCAGAATTGTAACGGTTGTATCTTCTTTCATTACCACCGAATTTATTTCCACCATCGCGAGGGGTGCCTCTGTTACCTCTGTTAAATGTATTTGCATCATTTTCTCTGTCATCATGTTTGTTGAATGACTTCTCTCTATCAAATCTATTGTTTATTGGTTTATCTTTAATAAACCGATCGTTTTGTGAACCGTCACGATAAGAACCGCCAGTCCTCTCGCGTCTATTATCGTATTGTTTCTCTTGAGACCGTTCATCTCTCCAATTTGGTTTATTGTCTTGGTTAAACTTAGTGTTTTGATTACGATTTCCAGAATCCATGTTATTTTTATTATATTTATCTTCCCTATAAAAGAAATAAGCCAAGGTTAGAATCGTTATCTTAAAAAACATTATTACTTTTTTGTGAAAAGTGACTCGTTACCGTTACTTGAAAAGTTCATGTATACTGTAGGTCAATTCAGGAAAATTATCAAGATGTAGATAATTTCATAAATATTGTAACAAGCGAAAAATACCAGATACTTTTATTAATGGATTTTATTTTATTAAGTGAATATTATTCTCCTAATTATATTACTTATTCAAAATTTTACTCAATAATTGACAGCTGTACAAAGAGCAGTAGCAGTATGTTTAGAAGATGGATATTTTAAATATAATTGGCAAAATAATATTTCTCATAAAATAAAATTTACTAATAAAAATTATAAATGTCTGATATTTTCGCCTGTTACAATATGTATAAAATTATCTCGATAACTGAGCTGAATTAACCTATAAAATATGAAATTTTTGTGTTATTGTCTCGAATTTCTGAAGGTCTGACCACATATTAAAATATCCTGTATACGTTCTAAACACATATTTTTGTATTTTTACGAGACTTGTGATGCAACAAATTGTAATATTAAATTGTAATAATATTACCGAATGTTAAGTAATGATGAATATATCACAATAATTCATTAAGAAACATTTGCTTTAATTTTATATATAATATTGATAATAGGTTTCAGATAGAGAATCGCTATTGATTTATTATCTCTATTACCTTTGGAATTCATTCATTGGCTTTAGAGGATGCTGAATTTCTTCATTTCGTGAGCTTGTAGCATTATCGGTTTTATCGCAGAACATGTTATTTAGTAACTGAGGATGAACGCTCCTCTTTGAGTCAAATTCGAATAAATCGACTAATAGACCATTGGGTTGTGCGGCAACTACTTTCATGATAAAACTTTTCTCAAGCGTCAATCTTTCGAAATGATTAGCCACTTCTTGATCTAATGAAAGCACTTCATAGCCATTCAGTGCACACTGTATAGCTTGAGCAGGTAATTTCGTTACCAAATCGTCATGAATAGCGCGAAGAGATATTACAGTTAATAACTCTTCGTTTCCATAATCAACATATACTACTTTAACTTGGTCTTCAACAATGGCAAGGATTTGTGCACGGTACCTAAAAAGAAAATGTGACACAATAATGACAATTATTACAGAGAAAAAAATAGTAGAGAAACATTGCGCTATTTTCAAACTTACCATTGTGAATCGTATAAAGCAGCACAGGGTAATCCTGCTCTTAGTTGCGTTATATTTAAACTAGGCGCGTTTTTTGCATACTGCGCCAGGCCGGCCATTATTGATTCAAGAGACTTTATTCCACTGTCCAGTTGCACAAAGAATTTTTTACACGACTCCACGTAAGAGACGTGCACAACTTCCTGATAATCTTTTGTTAATCGTCGTAATTGCGGGTAGGAATACGTTATCGGCATTACTGTAGCTGGTGTTGGAAAAATTTGCTTCAGCATATCCTTTACATTAACACCATTGTCGTACAAGTCACCATACTGAATCAACGGTGGTCCTTCCGGTGGACGGACATGTAAAATAAGTAATCTTCTGTGTACTAGTGTCGTAAAATATTCTTTCATTTCAGGCGAGATAGTCAGTTCCTTTAAGCCGCTTAATGTGAATCGAATGGAAAGCACCTTGGGATTAATGTATTCGGGTGGCAATTGGAAAATATCTGTGTATGGCAAAACTTCCGTATGGCCAAAATCAACATAGTATAATTTGCATTTATGTTCCATCACAGACATCACAACTGCTCGGCACAGAACCCTGTCGCCTCCGGTGTCCTTGTAGCGTCCCAGGCAAACCGATCCTGGCAACGGTGGTTCCTGCAGCGGTTGCTTCGGATGACTGTTTATCTCGCTCATAAGACGAGTCAATACATCCCTCTGGCTTTCAACCTGTACAGAAAACTTTTGCGGGCCGTCTTCTACATGCGATATAAAGACTTCGTGATTCGAGCCCACATCTAATACTCGTGATTTAAACACGAGCGCTTCTTGAACAAGCGGTGGCGGAGGTTGCTGCGGCATCAGTTGAGCAGCATGTTTATGTTGATTTACATTAGGAGAATAAGTCTTATGATATATCCCTTGTAGATCAGCATTATGATTGATATTAGGGCTTTGCATCATTGGCATTGCTGCAAAGTTATTCATATTGCCCTTGTTCTGTGGCTGATATGGTATTTGTTGAAGCTGCATTCGAGATTGCAGCGTATGCTTTGGTCTATAAATAATTAATATAATTATTTGAATAAGAAAATTAGATTGAATAAGAGAAAAAAAAAGAAAAGCTTTAAAAAAATTAATATTAAATCCAAGCTTAAGTTAATATTGAATCAAATAAATTTAGTTAATTTTATAAAGGTAAAAAATTGAACAAAAAAATTAATAGTTCCTGCACACAGAACGCAAAGCTTGCCATACTAGAAGTTGGCGCCATAGGTAATCAAATTTACAGTGTGGAAGAAATTGAACTCCAACTTTGATAGGTTATCCCGCTAACTTCGCGCAGCACACTTTGCCACATTCTATGTGCAGAAGCGGTAACTTATTGTTTTTTTTATATGAAAATGTATTTTTTTTACAATAATAAATTTTTAACTTAGGAAAAAAGTTAATTAGTTAAAGTTGTGTTTTAAAAATAACAAATTAACTTATTTAAAAATAACTTAGTTAAAAGTTATTAAGTTTTTAACTTTTTTTTTTAAAGAAACTTATAAAATTTAATTATAAAATTATTAAATTTTGTAATTTTCTTATTTCATATATAAAATGTTATACCTGAACATATCTTGCAAAGGTACAGGTAGAGCCATACGTTCCTTCACCAATAGATCGCTGAAATCTCCATTATTATACCATAGTTTAATCAAGCTATGATCATTCATCTGAACCACCGCTCTGTATTCATTGTAACATAAAATCTTTTTAATTTCCTCAATTGTCCTTTCTTCCCAAACACCGTTTACAGGAATTACGTTACGCAATGTAAATTCCACAGCTATTGGTGGATAAGCTTGCAGAGGTTCAGCTCCATGAACGTTATCCAGCAAATGGATATCATTCGGTAGTACAATTTCCACATTGCCATAGTCGATAAATTGCACAAGATACCTGTTGCCGGGACGCACGTCGAGTATTTTCGCTCGATAAAAACCATCGGTTCGAAATCTGGCACAGCACACTGTGCCGGGTATCAGTCTGTTAACTTTAGTGTGGCAGCCATATCCCTGATTGAATTGTTCTATAAGGGGATATATGTAATGCTCGATAAGAGTAGCAGCTTGTTTGTCCACCTGACCCCATATCTTTAAGTATCCGTTGTCGGGTTCCACGTGAGTGACGAAAAAAACTATCTCGGAAGGTGGCGGCTGCTGTTGGTTCATGTTAACTCGCGCTGACAAAATATTTTTAGGTCGAACTATTTCGTATGCGTGTCACGATCTTCCGTCTCATTCCAGACGCTCCTGCAACACGTAGTAGACACGATTAACTCGAAAAGAATCGCATGTCTCTCCCCCATCGACAATGACGCAGCGCGAGGGAGGAATATTTTGAGATGTATCGGGTTATGCTGCTTACATACCGTGATACGCGTTATCGGAGGACGGCGCAACGGTCGGGTATTATCCCGTCCTCGCCTCGATTCGGATTGATAAATCTCAAATCGTCAGTAATCTCACGTTCGTCGTTCCCAGCTCGTTACAGCGTGTTACGACAGCACATTCGCAACCATTACCCGGATTCACGCCTACTTCTAAGCAATTTCGCGGGCGCGTTCCACTTTGTCTTTTTTTTTGTTGCCCTTTCCCCGCCCGCTTTCGTCGTCGAGTCGCGCGATACGATCGCCGAAACAATCAATTCGTGCCCTTACTGTCGACCCTTTGCCGTAGAGACTGGTAGAGACCAGTAGAGACGAAAGAACGCGTTGTATACAACGCGCACACTTTAGTCGACGATGCGCACACGTAACTTCTGACGAGGGGGGGGGGGAAATTCGCGAGCGAATTAAACGCGAAACAGTTGGACATTGTACAGTTACCTGAGACACAATTTCTCTCTCACGTCGCCTGACGTCGCCTTTTCTCGATTAACCTCTACAGCGAGTAACCTCTGTTCGATTCGGTTCATTCGCTTACAGATCCATACAGATCGCCAATGCTGCATGCTGCATCTATGCCGGCCACGCTTCGAAAAATGTACCACTTTTGGCGCTTATCCTTTGTTTAACGCGACCATTCACGAATAAACATTCCTACGTTTCGAAAGGGCGCTAAATTTAAACAGTTATCTCGAATGGTAATATAATATAATAATAAATAAAAATAAATAAATAATGTATATATATGAGTACCCTTGTATCAAAAACATGAAATAACACAGCCTTAGTTGATAAAATTCGCGGATAAAAATGTAAGGAAGTTCTTGGAAACAAGATAATGGAAGGCAACATTTTTTAAATTTGAAACAGTAGATTTGTCGAGTTTTCCTCTCTGCTATCATTTTAATATCTTTTAATATCTTATAATTAGGATTGGGTGTGTTTATATATATTTTTTACTAATTAAGTTAAAGTCAATGGCTAATAAAATTAATTTAGTTATGTTAAAAGTATACATGAACAAAAAACCAATTAGTTAAAAGTTACGTTAAGATAAAATAAATTTAAGTTAAATTAAAAGTTAATTTTGAAAAACATTATTCATATTAATCTTTAAGTAGATAAGTGGAGGAGTCATAACACCTTAGGCAACGTAGAAATACAGGATTAGAAATTTTGTCTTGGAAAAGAAAAATAAAAAGCAGTTGACACAAGTGTTGAAGTCAACTTTTTTTTCACATTCTTCTATCACCTAAGGGTTTAACTAATATAAATTTAAATATAACATACTATATTAATGAAAAATATAATAATAATAAATATATTCTAATAAAAAGTATAACAATAATAAAGGCAACAAAAATAATAACAATGATAATAACATTTCTTGTAGTCAGCACTCCACCTATTTATTTACGCAACTATTGATTATCTACCTACTTAAAGATTAAATTTAAAATTTGTTTTTAAAGTTAGATTACTTAACATAATTATAATATAAACTATTAAAGAAATTAAATATTTTATTTATAAATTAAGTCTATACAAAATAACAAGTATTGTTTTTTATGAGCGAATGTATTTTTTCTTTTATAATTTTTGTTTTACATTTTTAACTTAGAAAAAAATTAATTAATCAAAATTTATGTACTTTAAAAATAATTAGTTAAAAAATAAATCATTTAAAACTAATTACGTTAAATCAAAGATAATTAACTATTTAATTTTATTATTTAAATTGAACTGAAAAGCCTTCTACGGTCATAGCTGGATCTTATTGCTTTATATTTACTTGTGTGATTTTATATACATTTTTCAAATTCACCCGAATGTGCGCCGAATTGGTTTTCTGGTCATAACACAGCCGTAAGACGAATAAGAATAAGTAATATCACATTGATTAAATTGAAAATCAATTTAATAACGTTTGATGCTGACTTGCATCCAGATGTTAAACCCATTCCCCCCTGAAAAACTCATATTCGATTATTGCGAGAAATATCACCGAGGCCTCAGTGGTCGAAGTGGTAAGATGCCCGGACCGGAGATTCGGGAGGTTCCAGATTCGAACCCTGGCTGAGGTGATATTTTTCGCAATAAATTCTTTACAGTTTTTTCAGGGGGGAATGGGTTTAACATCTAGATGCAAGTCGGCATCAAACGTTATTAAATTGATTTTCAATTTAATCAATGTAATATTACTTATTCTTATTCGCCTTACGGCTGTGTTATGACCGCAAAAACCAATTCGGCGCACATTCGGGTGAATTTGAAAAATGTATAAAATCACACAAATAAAATATAAAGCAATAAGATCCAGCTATGACCGTAGGAGGCTTTTCAGTTCAATTTACATTTATACATTAAAGTTTAACTTCTCTCTAAATTTATTATTTAACTTTTAGCTTTTTAACTAATTATTACCTAATCCTGCTTATAATATTGTAAAATTCTGCAATTGTCGCAATTCGTTAATATTCCCGTGCGAATTATTTTTAAATATTTTTATTTACATATATAAATCTAGGCTTGGGAAGTAATGTGTTACTTTTTAAAAGCAGTAACAAGTAACGGAATATAACGAGTTACTTCTTGTAAAACATAACGTTAACGAGTTATAAAGTAATATTTTCAACTCTGTGTAAATCCATTTGCAAACATATCTTGTATGTGTTAGAATATTTTAATAGTATTTTTCTACTTGATCTTTTTATTTTACTTGGAGAATAGGCTACAAAAAAAAGAGAAAACTTGTCGAGAAGAAAATGCATCTTTTATTTCTATGTGTAATACAAGAGAAGTTAATTTAATAATATCTAAACATCGAAGATTACAGATTTTATTCAAAACTAGTGATTATCGATTAGCGTTGCACTTGATTTTCTTAATAAGTTTTTTTTTCATTATATATTCTCTTATTATACGCCTTTTTAAGGCATGAACACATTTTTATTATAGAAACTTTAATATATTTTAGAATAGCTATAGTTATGTATCTTATTTTTTTATACGACTAATTGTTGTCAGCAATTTTATAATAATGCTAAACAACAAGTAATTCTCAAAGTTAAACTTTTAAGTACATTATTCATCAACAAGTAGTTATTTCATAAATTGTAAATCTTTTTCGCAAACTCTTATCTTCAATAACTTAATTGATACTTTTCTAATCCTATTGATTATATTACATTAAACAGTTTTTAAGACCAAGGAAAAAAGAGTACTTATTCAATCTAGATGGCTACTTAATTCGAAATACTTAATTATATATCATTTTCCATATGTTGTAGTTGAGCAATGTAGTTTTCTAGATTAATAAAATTTATAACACTGTATTTCTAGCAGACGTAATGTGTATTTGTGTAGAATACTATCTTATTGAGCTGCATAGCAACACGAAGAATCTAAAAACGAATTGGAGATTCCGAAACAAGATTACCACGATTTCTGACGAATACGGATTCGATATTTGTAGCTATGAAAGAGTGGGATGATCCGAAATCGACGCGTCCTCCGTATCCTCTTCAAATTCGTTATCGCTATTTAAGGACAGGTGTTCCCTTAAAACTAGAGAACGCATTTGTTCTAGGACCTGATGCAGGGAATCCGACCTCTGATCTATTCTATCGTTTAAAGGCGTAGCGTCACCACTCGCTGTCCCACCTGCGGGTGTCTGTGGCGTATTACTAGGCGGTATAGGGGTATTTGTGCCATCTCCTGTACCTGTAAATACAGTACACATTTGAACAAAGATATTTTTAAGCCCGTATAAGGTCCGTATCAGACTATTTATTGAAAAATGAAGATTAAAATTTGATCACTCAAATTATTTTATTCGTTTTGCTCTGATTGGTTGAATTTTAATCTCCAATTCATAATTCTTAATCTCTAATACGTAATCTGAAGACAGTATCAGGATTACGAATTGAAGATTCGAATTCAACCAATTAGAATGAAACGGATTAAAGTTAAAATTATTTCATTGATTAAATTTTAATTTTCAATCTCTATATATTGAAGATGAACAATTTTATTATTTTGTTTATTGCAACCTACCCATACTATCACTCGCAGGACTAGCTGGCCGCTCGGCACCCCTTATTTCCCTCACAATCTCCTCGTCTTGCACATTGAGCCGTAATCCGGCAACTCCTTTTCTTGGAACGTTATAGAGATCTCTTTTGATTCTCCTTCGTCTGGAAGGATCATTCCTACGCAGCTGAAGCATCGAACCGAAATCAGCAATGTAAAGGAATCCTGCGATCAGCAACTCGCAAGTCCTTTTACCCTGTTTATATGCCGTTTCTAATTCGATACTCGTACGTTGATCATATTGCCACCAACCTGTAAAAATTTGCTTAAAAGCTATTTGGTTTCCATGTTACAACGGGAATAACAGATAATGCGTCACTCATTTGCAAGTGAATTAAACGACATGTCAAAAACTAATTGGGAAAATATAAAAAGATGTTTTTAGTAAAATATAGTTTTTATTAAACAAAAGAAATATAGATTTCTTTTATGTTAAGTGTCTTAGTTGTAGAATATTGTATCTTTTTGCTTTTAATTCTAAAAATTGTATTTTTACATAGCATACTGTGTAAATTAGCATATTTTATAAAGTAGCACATTTGTAAATTAGCACATATACATAACTCTCGCGCACACATTCTATTTTATATCCAATATTGTTTTTTACTTATGCAATGCTTCATTGTGATAAAATGCAGTACACAATCTTGGTACAATGTTGTATGAAACCAATGTATAAACGTAGTTTAGTATGCAGTTAAATATGAATAAGGTTTAAAATTAGACTTTCTATCTTAATGGGCAAATAATCCACTTTATATGTTACAAGTGTTATCGTACACCCGAGACACCCTTGCACGGAGCATCTTTTCTGTCACGTTTGATATTACGTTTGTAACGTGGGTTGTTTTTTCTATACTGACAGTTGTTTACAAAGTCAATTACGTAAAGCATGCCACAGATCAAAAGTTCGCATTGCGCTTCCCCTAGTTTGTAAATAGTCTCCAGATCATTGCTTGTCCTCGGATCATATTTCCACCAACCTAAGGAGGGGTAGGATATCAAATTTTGTGCGCTCATGTATAAATGCTTTAAAAAATTTGCAAGCTAGTGATATTCATACACAAACATTAAATGAGATATTTATAAGAATTTCCCATGAAAAGACAACAAAATTGCAAATTTTAAGTGCCGATCATCATCAATTAATTTGATATTTTACCATTTCGACCTTCGTAAAACCATTGGTACTCTTCCTCGGGATGTTCTGACTCCTTCTGGGACTCCTCCACTTCCACTAGCTGAGGTCTCTCTAGAAAATCCGGCGGGATTTCTTGACGACACATCGGGCATCGTTTACTCTGATTAGCGACACCCTTTACACACAGATAGCAGTATATATGACTGCAGGGTAATCGCGCAGGATGAATACAAGGCTGTAAGCACACTGCGCATTCTGGTACGACAGTGGGACCTAAGACAAAGCAACACAAAGTTATAAATTTATATGTATATAAAAAAATTTTATTTGGAAAAATAAAAATAAATCACACCAAATTTTCTTATTAGATAATATCTCGAAACATCCGATGCACAACTACTTAGTATATTATGGAGTACTAAAGAAAGATTTAATATGTTTACTATTATATATGTTATAATACATAATACAATAAAATTTTATTATATTATATGTTGTAATATTTTTTTATAATAATAATTATATATTATGACTTTATAATAATAATTATATATTATTATACAGAATGATTCCTAAAGGTTTATTTTTTTTCACATCTTGGGACTTCTTACATGGTTTACCTTTTCTCTTTTTTTCTCCAATGTGAAAAGATAAAGAGGAAAGATGAATCGTGTAAGAAGTACAGTCCTTGACTATGGAAGAAAAAGAACAAACCTTGAGTACAAAAAATTGAAAAGAATTCCTTAGCTTATTTTAGAAAGTAAGAGATTATAAGTATATGTTCTAAACTGCTTCGTTTTCAAAATGTAGGGCATTAAATTTAAGAAAAAAATTTGTTTAAGCGAGAAAACATTTAAAGATATTTTCTTCAAATTTAATGTGTACATATGGTATTAAGAACTGTTTTCCAGTATCAATGAAACCTTTGTAGATCTTTCTAGACTGTTAGGTGACACTCTGTGTTTTGAAAACAAAGCAGTTTAGGACGTATGTTCATAGGTCTTTTCTTTCTTCAAAACATGCTAAGGCATATCAATTTTTTGTACTCGTTTAAGAGAATCATCCCATGTATTATACAATATTATATATTATATATTATTAATAAGACTGAGGCGAGGTTCTAAAGAAAATAAATTATTACAATAGTACCCATAAAAGCCAACAGCGTAGTCGTTAGCCGTGCGTATTAAGAATTCTTGTGTTGTAAACAATAAACAAAATTGTTTATACACGATTATACTCCGTGTTGACTGTTATGTCGACATTATTATAATTTTATGATTTATTATATATTATCTAATATGTGTAATAATACTCGCGTTACATCTTTCTTATGTAGTATTATATAATATATTATAGCACATTACGGAGCACTATTTCCCGGATTATAGCGCAATGATATGCGCGGTGGAGCATAGCAACGACAAACACGCACCTTCTTTTTCCTCGGAGTCCTTGTCCTTTTCCTTAATGCCGCCACCAGATTTCTCCGGCACGTCGAGCTTCGCTTGCGCCATGGCAGGACGAATCGCGTGACTACCAACGGGGTCAGAGCCTCATCGATGAAAGATCACTTCATCTACTAATTTGTAAACAGGAGCACGCGTCTTGTCAATAGTCGCGACGGTCAACCATGTTGCTTGTTTATATGACGTGTCCCGGGGCTCTCAATCTCAACAGGCTTTCAACATCGCGTGCGACGCGCCATCCGAAGTTGGTCGCCGTAGAGAGAACTAAAGAGAAGCCGAGAAGAGCTGGGTTCGAAAATTCTACTCGTCGGGTAGAGTAACTTTGAGTGATCAATTAAGATAAAGAAATCTTAAGATTCTTCATCCTGATTGGTCACTTAAAGTTACTCTACCTGACGACACCGACGAGAGACTGTTAAGACCGTCAACCCTGGGCAAATTTTCGTGACCACTAAAGGGGCCCCAGGGGCCCGGCGGTAATTGTAGAGCGATGACATTATTGACAGTGGACAGAAATTTGCAATTGTTAACACAAATATTTCAATAATACATTATTAAATTTTTGATTTTTTATTATATAAATGCTTTATAAGTAAATATGTATAGGGTAAAGTCGCCTATTATGGGATAGGTTCCTAATATGAGGTAGTGAGGTTTCTGCTACATTAATCTATATTAATAAACGCATGTGGTTGGTACCATTATAAACTTATTACTCTTGGGGTGAAATCTATTTAGTAGAAAATTCATTATATTAGATCATGCGTGCAGTCGTTGAAAAAAAATTTTTTTGAAATTGGATGTCAAGATTTATTGAGATGAATCTTTAAACCTTGTTTACTATAAAATAAACAAATATTTGATGATAAATTCTGCATGCAGTGATAGAATAAAGTCGTATTAATAGAAAAATACGGAATGTAATTATTTGCTTAATTATAAATATTAGATTTGGTGATCGTGAAACCGCAAAGCGTGAAACTCGTAATATGAGACACTCAAAAATCTCCATTTATTATTGCATATTCTGACTTCGAGAACTTCCAAAATGCTATAATAAAATTTTTCATTGAGGACTTTCGAAATATGATGCTTGAAAGTTATGGTTTTTCAGCATTAGCACTAAGACTTTAAAATATCTCGAAGAGAATAGATTTTGGAGAAAAATGTTATGTACGAAAGTTTTTTAGTATCGAAAGAGCTATTTGATTGGTCAACTAGATTTTGAATCTGGAGCCTAATTTGAATCTAGTAAGATCCAACTCGATAAAACCCATCTCATATAAAAAAACCTTTCATATTAGGAACCCTTTTTTTGAATTAGTAAAATCGGCAATTTTGATAAAAAATTTCATATACAACAAAGTATAACTATTATCGATTGTTAACTTTTGACGATGAAACTTAAATATATTTACTATAATTTGGATATAAAAATGGGAGTTATTGCTATAAATTAAATAAATTATAGGCCTTTAAAAAAAGATATCTCATAATAGGCAACTTTACCCTACTTATAATGCCGTAACATCACATATATTTCTTTAAAATTACAATTCTTTTTGTTTCGTTATTATCTCAGTGGATAATTAAACTTAGATGATAACATTATTAAAATTGCAGTTTTTAATAAAAATTGAGAATTGTCGGGTTATAAATACATAAAAATATCCACGAAACATCAGATTAATAATAAATCTTAAAATTAGTATTGTATTACCAGTTTCTCACTCTTAATCACTTAAATTTTAACTTTTTATTTTAAGTCACGCGAACTCCCGTAAGATTAGCGGTCTTTAATAGTATCTCGTCGGTGCTGACGAGTAGAATTTTTGAACGCAGCCAAGAATGTGCACGCATCGTGCGCCTGCGCGGCCGTCTGGCTCACGTCGCTACGCAGTGTCGCTCAAACGGCAACGCACGACAACGCACGGCAACGGTCTGTCGCTCGGTTGATCGGTCGAGTGGGACGGCGCGGCGCGAAGCCGCGACGCGTCGCGGCGCATTTCAACTCGCATCTTCGTCGTCCCGTACGAGTTTTTGACGCGAGCGAGTGTTTGGAGAGCACTGTGGAATGTCGAAAGTGAAGCGAATGAAGTGTCGGGCGTTCGTGCCAACATTCGTCGCGTCGGCCGTGATGCATGGTGCGAAGTCGCGCCGCGTTCAATCGTGTTTCGCATCTTCTCCGTTGTCTCGTATCCCGAGTTTCCGACGCGCATGAATGCCGAAAATGAAGTGTCGCGCGTTTGTGCTAACCAGGACGAATCGTGATGCGCCAGTGTGGCGACCAAATGCCCGTATTCGGACGCGATGTCGCTTTTGGCCGTTTGACACAGCTTCGTTTGAATGCGTCTCGTGGCGTTGCTTCAACCGTTGCGTCGGGCGCGATAGTGCGAAGTCGCGTCGCGCGTTCAATCGCGTCTTCTCCGTTATTTCGTATCCCGTATCTCGAATTTTCGACGCGCGTTCGATCGTGCCAAGTGTGAATCAAGACGAATCGTCGTAAGGAGGATCTTGGAACGTTCGAGCCGCGGCCAAGATGGAGCTGCACGGAGCGATCAGCGGCGAACGGTGAGTCAATTCATTTGTATCTACTGTTTATTCGCCCCCCCATACTTCAGTATTCGTCCCGATTGTGCTCGCATAAATCGCAGATGTAAGCGCACTTGGCGCTCTTTTCGCCAGGTGTGCCAACAGTCGCGGGTGACGTGCTCTCTTATTACCATTCACGTGGTGCATCCCTGCTTCGAGATTGTGATTCTCGCGGCCGCGATTACGAAAATCGTAACGATCGATCGATCAACGAGACGCAGATTTGCGATTTAACGCCCACGGTGAAGCTTTAACCTAGTGTTTACGTGTGGTATAACTTTCTCGCGCTACATTTCCCGTCGGTGATAATTTCGATCGCGAAAAATCCAAAGCAGAAAAAAATCCAAATTTATAAATATTCAATATAAGAAATAAGACTCGTGAGATTATAAATATAACAGAGAATAACTTCGGCAAATATGCCGATCGCTTATCGCGCCTGACTCGTATTTGCTGAAGTTATTCTCTGTTATATTTATAAATATTCATTAACCTTTAAATGGGAATTGCTGGTTATAATTTTTATGGGAGATTTCCGATTTCGTCATGTATAATATTATAATTGAATAAATATTGTCTTATTGGGAGGGGGTAATCGTTTTAACGCGCGTGATACATAAAAATAAACGCGTTTGTAAGATGCTCCTTCGCAAAGTTGCGTTATTACGCGCGTTTCGTGTTTTACTCGTGCTCCGTATGTGATATGTTATCCGCGCAATATTGGGGGTGTCAAATAAAATCTTGGATGATCGTTAATAATGTGCGGTTTGAGGAAAGCAGCAAAAAGATGTATCAGCACTGTCAGGAAACTTTCAGAGAAGATGGTATCCGTGGAGTAATTTGGTTAGCGCATTAGTTTATTAATTGATACATATCTGTGTGTTTTTGCATTTGTATTTTCGTAATTTGAGTGTAAAAATAAAAATATATTTTTATTTTTACGTTTGAAATTTATAAAATATAATATGTGATATTTATGTGTAAAAAGAATTATGGTGATATGATGGCTATATAAAATTTGAGATTATGATGTGAAATATTCTCTTTAAATATTTTCATTTTTGCTTTGTAGTAATTTCTTCGATACGTTCTAAATTTATAAAATTAATTATAAAATGTTTATAATATTATTTAATGAATTATTCTTGCACATTTGTAAATAAAATAAAATAATAGTTCAATAAATAATATTTATTTTATGAATAATTATATTTATATTTTTTTGAATTAGGAAAGAGAATGCAGTAGCAATAGCAGCAGTGGCAACAGCAGCAATAGTAGCAGCATCAGCAGCAACAATCGGTGAGTGAATTAATTTGACAATCTGTTTACGTACTGTTATTATGTACAAATCAACTGATTAACTAAAGTAGAAGATATTCGTTTCTGCATAATTTAATCTATAAATCAGTCTATAGGTTATAGCTCAGTCTGTAAATCCTGATAATGTCTATAAATCCCGTAATTTCTGTAAGTAGTCCAAAAGTGAAGTAGGTTAAATAGACAGAGACGTCTATCAGATTGAAGCCAGGTTTTTCATTATCTGGTTAACTTACGATTATAAGCTTCATCCAATGAGCTTCAAGAAAATCCATGATGATGTCATAGGTGAAGCTTATTGGATAAAATATCATTAAGTCTAATCATGAGTTAGATAATGAAAAACCAAGCCTAGTTGTTCGTCTTTGTTGATCTAACTCATCTCATTCTTGGTCAGCATCTTGAACGTTTGTATGTAAAATATAAATTTACATTACGTCTTTTTTTGATTCTAAAGTTACAGATGTCAACAATTTTATAACTCAATTACTTTTTCTGTTATAGAGTTATCCAATTTAAAATAATTTATTGCTTGTATTGTTTACATAAAAGATTCGTATAAATATAGTATAAATAATAATAAATCAAGTTGGGCAGTAACTAGTTAAAAATTTAAAAGTTAAATAATAAAGTTAATTTAATAACTTTTAATTTAATTAATTTTAAATGATTTAATTTTTAAATTTAACTAGTTATTTAACTAGTTATTTCTAAAACACATAAATTTTAATTTATTAACTTTTTTCCCAAATTATAAACTTATCCATGTAAAAGAAAAAAATTATAAAAGAAAAAATACATTCCCACATAAAAACCAATATTTCTTTGTTATTTCATATAAACTTAATTTACAAAATAAAACAAATAAAACAAATAAAATATTGTTTGATGATCCATGTTATAATTGTTTTGAGTAATCTAACTTTAAAGAATTATGAATTTCTAATTTAATATATGAAATAATGCTTATATAATATGCTCATATAATGCTTTCCAAAATCAATTTTTATTTATTTTCTCAGTCTTAATGTTCTCAGTCTTTTAATTGAGTTAGTTTTTTATTCTTGTAACTTTTACCGTAACTAAATTAATTTTATAAGCCATTTTTTAACTTAATTTAGTTAAAAAAATATATTAACTTATTCAACTTTGACGTAAATAATCCATATAGACATAATTTTGAAATTTACGGCACTATGCTCCTGGTCATAGCACGGAAGAGAATCATAAAATCATGGACATTATTTACGGATTTCACAGACATTGGCTACGTAGTCCACATTTTATGAATATAGAAGTGCTCCAAAATAAAGTCACAGCTAAATCGTGGCTGTGGCCGCTTTCAAGCTTCCCTCTGTTTTTATCCAATCATGCAATTAATGCGCGATTAGCGTGCGTTTTATTGAATTCGAATAGGTTTCAAAAGGATAAAATAACGCTTGTTATCGAACAAAAATAATGAAAAGATAACGACGTTAGAAGTAACGCATTATTTCCCTGTATATGATAACTTATAATACGTGTCTGTCACAATGCTGTACAGATAATTTATTGATCCTCGAATAGGATAAGGAATAAGAGTCAGAGTAACTTCGATAGATTCTAATTAACCTAATTAGCGATTAACTTGTCAAACAATATCCATAATGTTTTGGTAATACGAATAGAATTATTACTTTTTTTTATTATTGTGCAACGTATAGAAAAAAAAAATTGATTCAGGAAAAAACGGATTACAAAGTTAGAACGTTTGTTTTCTTTTAAAACGTTTCTGTCACTGAATCAATTGCTGATTAAGTTAATCAAAGTTTAGTAGAAATTTTTCAGAGCTATTCAGTATTTGACAAACTTTGATTAACTCCAAGCGATTGATTCATTAAGCAATACCCGTATTATTTTGTTTTAATGGATAGAATTAATATGAATGTAATTTTTTATTCTTTAAATGGTGTAACTGGTTCCATAAATTGAATTAATTACCTATTAAGTTAATCGGAATGACTTTGACAAATTCTATAATAAGTAACTCGATCAGTGATTGTTTTGCCAAGCAATACCCATATTATTTTTTTAATGGATAAAATTATTGATTTTTTATTCATTACTATATATACTATAGAAAAAAATTAGTATCAGATTATATAATTAAAACTTTTTTTTAAAGCGATTCTACCAGTTGAATTAAGTTAATACAAATCGAAATCACCTGTAGCTTGGAACTTGTTTGCCATAATAATCCATGACTGCATAAAATTCTGGGGAGATGGAGGATAAAAAAAAGAGTGGGCTTTTTTTTTATACTTTTGAGATTCTTCAAGAATGGAGAAACTGTTTTATGAGCTCGCTCTTTACAATAATAGAGATAAGAAATTATTATCCTACGGACTTACAAGGTATTTTTTACAAGCACCTTCATGAGATTGTATGGAACGATATATTTGAGCACGACAGCTTTCTATCAGCTGCAAAGAGAACGTATCGCGTCCGTCACGATCACTAGTCACTATTGTTAAGCTCGTTATCACGTTTCAAATCTTTATTGTAGCAACTATAACGTCTTGTCACGAGTAAAATTCGCCGATCGTAATAATGGTCCGAGCGAATCTCTTTTGATGAAACTATTTTTAGCTTATAGCTCAGTGTGATGAGCTATTAACACGAGCCTTTTTGAGAAGCGGATAACTCTGTGATAATGAATGATGAATCGAAAATGGAAAATGTCAAATGTGTTAAGTGCATTCTTTAACATTCATTAAGTTAATTAATCAACAGATATTTTTGTAGTAATTATTAAAGCGAACGATTAATTGTTCAAAAGTTTAAAAGATGTCTAATGTTTGTTTTAAATGTAACAACAAGCGTCTTTCTGACGTATTTTACACTTTTTATACTGTTCGGATAATCTAACACGTCTCTCTTTCTTTTTCTTTCTTAATCTATTTGATATAATAACGTGTATATTAAAAAAACATTCATAAGTGATATTTCTGAATTTGGCACTCAACACGTTCGAGACTTTTCAATTTAATTGAGGAATACGATTCGTTGTTCCTGTGGATATTCACAGTAGTCCTTTAGAGCAAAATACGGACGATTCACGATCAGTCCAGTGATAACACCGATTCGATAGAGGATCTATTCCTCGATGGTAATTTCGGACCACCGAGATAGCTCAATGGATTGCCGAAAGTTCGTTGGCCGTCCGGCAAGAAGATAGGAGACGTATTGAAAGTTATCGGCTTGCCTGGTGCTAAAATAAAATAGTCTTCGTAATTAACTCTGAGCAGATCTCTCTCGAAATTACGCATATGAATCTTTCAAAAATATATTTTGTATCATTCTCGCAGTAAAAGTTAAATTAACGAGACACAAGTAAGTAAAATGTAATAAAAATGAGATATAATATAGTTCTCGTAATTTTTATGAAAATACTAAGATAAAAAAAGGAATTTGAATATTTTTTCAAATTATCATGAGTAAGAATTAATAACAATAAACCTAAATAATTCGGCCTTTAACGAGCAAATTTGATTTCGAAATAATAATAACTACTCAATTAAATATCTAATAATATCATTCAATTTATTCCGAACAAATATTACTTAATTGAACATCTAATAATATTATACGCGCTACACAGAGTCTTCTTCAGTGAAAAATTTTTTTACATTTCTATAAATTAACTGTATTAATGTATGTAATAATTTCTCGTGTTAGTAACCCTAATTATCATCGTGAATCACAGAATACTTATATGAGCCTTTGATCTAGATTTATTTGGTTTTTTTATATTGTTAGATGTTTAATTGAGTAGTTATTATTATTATTTCGAAATCAAATTTGCTCGTTAAAGGCCGAATTATTTAGGTTTATTGTTATTCACTTACACGAGCTTGACTTTATTTAAATTATTTAAGAATTAATAGTTTATTTTAAACTCTATTATGCGATATTGCATTTGATTCTCTGAAATATCAAAGTTTCCTTCACTAATGTTATACTGACCTAAGTAGTTTCCTTGCATCTTCGATTGTCTTCCAATGTCTCCGTCCGCAGGCGCCTAAACGAAGCGAAAATTTGCTTTAAAGTACTCAATTTGTCGCCGTATGGTAGCGGCGAAATAATAGGTACTTAAATTCATACTGTTTTTTTTTTCTTCAGTCTTTCTGGTTAGTGCATGTGTGTAGCAAACACGCTCAGACACTTTGAAGGCTCGCCTCGTAGAGCTTCAGAAGTTTCTGTAGCTCAAAGCGTGCATGCGATGAAGTGAATGTTTCTCACGTGCCCGCGAATCAACCCGTTTCGACATCAGGCAATTCGGGTTAATCGCTGTCTATGCACTCGTGCAGGTTTGCGATAACAGGCTTCGTCGATGTCTTCGTAGAACGTTCTTAAATCGATGATTAGTTTAACCTGGGAATGGCTGGTTGTAATTTACATCAAGCATTGGCATCATTGGTGTGTTCAGATCTCGATTCAAAAGCGTGAAAATAATTTTGTTTGTTGGAAACAAATTGCGACGAATATATTTCTTTGTGACATTTAAAACTATTGTCAAATCACTTAGAGAATTCTCTGAATTTTATATTCTCTCTAGATTCTTTAAAGAGATTCTTCGATCATGTTTCTCGGATCTTCAATAAATTTCTTTTAAGTATAATGAAAAGAATTGAATTATTATATCTGATCATCATGCACATGCTTATCTAGTAGCAGCAGAAAAAGTGATTTATTATACAAAATGCGATGCTTACAAAGCATAATTCATAAGTAACCTGTAAAATACAACCTGTCGTCTGTTCATTCCCGGGTTAAGAGACTTCGTCGTGAGAAAAGGCGGCGAACTTGCGAGAAGAAGCTTTGGCGGTGTGGGAGAGGCGTGAGAGAGATGGTTACAGCGATGCAACAAACTCGAGTTAAATGGAAAAAATCGTATATTTCCTCTGTCATTTTCGTCCGTATATAACATGCTATAAAATGTATCTCAAGACTCATGGATTGAGAATTGCTAATTGCTTCAGAAGAATATAAATCTTTTCGTCATTCCGAATAGAGGATGCATCGTAACAATTTGTATCGAGAGTAGGAGGAAGAGGAGGTACATTCGAACACGCAACACATTTCTTTCGTTCGCCAGCTGTGAACTTATGAACTGTTAATACAGTTAATGAAATATTTTAAAAACTGCAAAAATACATTGGAAAGAATAATTTTACTGCAGCATCTAAAAATTTAGCTACATTGTTAAAAATGTCATGAAAGTCAATGTATTTTTAAGTTACATATTAAATTTAATATATCTATAACTGAAAAGCATGTGCATAAAATTTATTGCACTTTTGATAACATAATATTTACGTTAAATAATTACTTTAAATGTTTTTAATGAACCTGTTTGAAATTTGTTTCCGCTACATTAAATTCTGCTGTTTGTTTTTAACAACAGTGTAGATACAAATTAGAAAATAATTTTATGTTGGGTCATCAAAGTAATTATGTAGGACGCTCAAGCATTAATATTGGTGCAAACAGTTTTGACATTCTAGCAACCAAACATCCTATACAATTTTTTTTTAAATGGTTCAACATAATTATTTTCAGATCTATATTTCAGCAAAATTATTCTTTTCGTGTAAAAATTGCACGGAATTGCCAGAAGTTGAAATCGTAAAATATAAAGCGCCAACTGCCCACCAATTAAAGTTTCGGGATAATAAATTTTTCGTATTGACTTCAGTCGTAGCAAAATACTTTTTTTAGTATACAAGTAAATTATAATCTTTTGTGTGTTTATATTTTATCTGTAGCCATAAAATAATCGCAGCAATATTAATCGCAGAACTGCGATTATTTTATAGTTATACGTAGTGTGCGTAATTTACAATATTATCCCAGAGAATTTTTTGTTAATTGCTAATTTGAGAAGGTTTAGATGTAACATATTGTAAATAATATATTAGATTCTGCGATTCAGAGAGAAATGAAGGCTGCGAAAGATGCAAGTCAAGATGCGATTGTCGAGTTAACATTCGTACAGATTATCATCGACGTGCATGTGGACACATCGTACCTCTATAATTCGCACGATGTTTTCGTTTCATCGGGTTTTAAAATGGAATCTAACGGTATAACGCTCTCCTCAACATTAGACCAATCCCTGTGCTGAAAGTATGTCTGATGTATTAAAGTTTGAGGTACTAGATCGGATTCTTTTGGATGATTTCGGTTTTCGCGTTATGCTTTGTGAATTTTATCGCATGATTATTTTGTGTGATCGCCACCAAAAGCACACAAACGCCACATTTTGTACGATTGCACGAAGCAGCGAAATCAAACTAAACAGTCTCGCGAATATACACGCAAAGCAAACTATCAGAATTATTATACGTACTGAAAATAATATAAAGTATTCTTGAGATTTCAAATTCACGACACTCATTCAGTATGATTTTAATAATATCTTAATAGTTTGTTTTTTGAGTACACCGCGGACATCGATGATAGTAACATAAATATATGCTATGGTGACCTTTTTTTTAGTAGAAAATAGTTCGTTAAAAAAATTTTTTTTTAATAGAACTACATGATTTTTTTTCATATATTTCTGAAAGTTATAGGTGTTCTTATCTCGATATATTCGTTGTAAATTTATTCTCAATGTTATTTTGATCTCGTTATCATTAAGTTATTTATATATAGGCACTAGAGTCTTAAAATAGTCTTTGCTCGAGCTAAGTACGTAAGACTTCGTCTACAGCTAATCAATACTGGAAAAATACTGACGACGTGCTACGTAAGAAACACAAACAGGTGCTTGACTACGACGCTAAACTTTACATTACTCGAATGTCTTTCTCTCTCCGAATGTGGCTGCGAGCCAAACTTTCAATCAAACGTATACACTGATTTACATATAGCTAACTCATAAAATTAAATAAGTAAAACGCGTGGTTCGCGATAGGAAATTAGCGTTTGTTCACGCTGAAAAGTAAAGAATACGCGACGATTTCAAAGCACTTTATCGAATTTATATTGACTGGTTGTCATTTTTATCGTTAGAAGAACGTGTTATTTTACTACCATTTAACAATAAACTTCTATTCACGTGTAAAATGTGATTTTGAGCGAATAATTATGCGTGCTAGAGCTAGTTGTGAATGGCTAAACGCTGTAGGCATCTAACTCATAAATTTCTCGTTTAAATAAATCCTATAAGCGCTACAATATTATTTAATATTAAATAATATTCCTGAAATATTATTTAATATTAATAAAAGTGGTTATATGGCCACTCTTGATAACATATGAATATTATTTATATATATAAGAAGTAAATAATATTATTTACTTCGATATTTTAAATTATCGGGAATATTATAACTTTTAAATGTAATAATTATAAAGTTTATGAAAATTTTATGCATGATTTACTTAAATTTTTGAACAGAAATAATATTCGTAGAATATTTTTATAATATATTCCACGAATATTAAAATAATATATCACGAAAATTATATAAAGTAGATATATACTATTAATACAATATTCCTATAATATTAAAATAATATTAAAAATATTTTCGGAATATTATTTTAATTTTTAATAATATTCATATACAGTACCGGTCAAAATTATATCACCTTTCGATTTTTTGAGCATAACTTTTATCGAAGTGTATTGAATGCACTCAAAATTTTATAGTAAACACTTGATGGAAGGTACATCTTGTACATAAAGTGTAATGAGATTTGACAATATATGCTATGATCTTTGAATTTTTGGTTAATTTTTTCATAGTCGCACTTTTGTGCTTTCTTTGTTTTTCGTGTCGCAATCATTGTTTTTACCATCATAACCTAGTTTTAGCAGTTAGGTTTAATATTCCACATTATTTAGACTTGTTATAATGACTCAACATTTATAATTGAAATTTAATATATTTTGAAAATTTCAAATAAAATTATAATAATTTTTTACAAGTTGCTGTTTTCATTATTTGATAAAAAGTTATTATTTACGCAACTTATCATCAAAAGATATTACGATTTAATAAAGATTCGTGCCCTTTAAAACAAGTTATGCTAAAAAACAATCGAAAGGTGATATAATTTTGGCCGGTACTGTAATATTCTAGGAATATTATAGCATTTATAGGAAAAATCAGAAATTTTGAGTTAAAGTCCTTTGACAATTAGCCATGTTACATTTCAACCGCACTCAGCGATCTTGTTACGTACTCGTAGCTAAATTGCATCGTAAAATTTACATGTGTACGTGATTGTCATTTAAGAACGATCGCTTTATGCGATATTTACAATAGTTGAAATGCGCGATTGCTCTTGAACGTTTTTAATTATTGTCGTCAGTCAATATAATCAATTATTCTGAGCGCGATACGCGGACGCGACGCCGGCGTGGCCTCTGCCTCGAGACTGGAGACTCACTTCGTCACCATTGATCAACTTTACCGTGACCTTCTCGGGCCGAGGTCCTCCTCCGCGCAGTTTTCTGAACTTGATCGGCGCGTTGAGGTCGAGACTCATCGGTCTCTTCGGCATGGTGTTATTTGCACTCTTCGTGGCGTTATTTGCTGTCGATACTATACGCTCGGTTTTGATCTCATTCAAACCCGTCACGGAAAAGTTCGTCTCGAGGAGGGCCTGCGTTTCGTCCGAATCCAATTCGTCGGTCAAGGAAGCTTTCCTTGCCAACTTGTTTCTTACCGGCATAACGAGAAGCTCGCCGTCTTGATCATTACTCGCGTCCTTTTGCTCCTCTTGCTGATATTCCTGAGGTTCATCTTTGTTTTCGTCTACCTCCTGCTCCTGGGTGTCCTCTTCCTCTTCTTCTTCCTCCTCTTCTTCCTCGCGCTCTTCCAGTTCGGGTTCTTCTCTTAGGTCTTCCATTGACTGTTGGAGAAAAATAAGATGCTTAATGATTACTTGAATTATAACGATGCAGAAAATATTGTGCTACGTTTATCGGGCGTTGCGAAGAAAGCGTGGATTTGTGAATAAACGAAAAAAAAAAAAATCGTATTTGAAACTTGGGTTGTGAAAATGATGGTCGAAATTATTTCTGTTATCTTGATTTAATGCTTTTATGTTCCTTCACAATGCAATATGTCGATAGATTTTGTGAATTTAGTGCGAAGTCAGATGCAAGAACGATATGCGCTCACTTTAGAGAAGAAGCAATTCTGGTTTATTTTTACTTTATGCGTTCAATGTGTTGTAGAAATACCTCACGTGAATAAATGCAAGTACAATAAATCAACCACAATTTCGACAAATGCATGCAAAGCCCTTTGCAAGCCTAACGAAGCCAAATATGCATTTTTTTTAAAAAAAAGAAAAAATCTTTACGAATGGGTTCGGTTTCACAGGTTTAATGACGATGCCTGTATTTACCCCTAGGAGCTCCTTTTTCTCTGGTTCTTCGTCTGCTGCAATGCACACAAAAAAATTTCAATTAAATCTCAATAAATAAAATTTTGTGTATATTAGGCATTCTTATGCTTTTTTAGTTTTTATTTTCAAAAATTTTAAACAATCACTTTTTTTTTTTTAACAAACTCCATATTTGTATAATTAGTGTTTCAAATATTTTATAAATGAGGTAGAATTGAATTTAATTTATAAATTTTTGCTATTAAATTTTATTCGATCGGAAGGAGAAAAATAAGTTCTATTTTCGTATAAATTTTTTCTCCACATTTTCTGTCTATGAATTAAAACAGAGAGTAAAGTACCTTTAATGTGAACTTTTTTATCGTTCATTAAGTCCTTGGATTCCGAATTCGGCAGTGGTTTGTATTCTTTGGCATTGGGCACTTTCACATGAGTTCCATTCGGTCTCTTGTCGTCGTCCATCACGTTCTTGAAGCCGATCGTTTTCACGCCGGTCGCGGTGACCAGGGATTCCGTGTACTGTTGCGGTTGCCACCTCTGCGAACCGGAAGCGGTGGTCGCTCCCGAGGCCGCGTCGCGACGTCGTCGACGATCCTTGCGCGCACTTCGCCATACCTCGTAAATACATCCGATCACCGCGGCCACGAAGACACAGCATAGGGCTATAAAGATGTACGTTCCCGCACCCTGCTCTTCCTGAGTGGCGCCCGAATATTGCGATTTATATAGGATCCTTTCCGGTGGATCCTCGACCCATGCTTTATCACGGCCCTTTAATGAGATAGTTATGCAATTTGATATGTTTGTTACTTTTTGTACCGATATAATAATTGAGATAAGACCTTGATGTGTTTAACATAATTAAAATGTAAAGAAGGCCAATGAATGCTTCTAGGATGTTAGTGTTCAATAATATTTCTCATGTGATTTTTTTTATATATTTTCTAGTTCTTTAAATTGCCGTTGCTTTCGGTTTTAAAATGCAGTTCTTGGGTTGAACCAGAATAGTAATGTCACAATATTAAATTGATAATCAATTTTATTGGCATCAATGCATTAATAAATGCTTGTTAGTATTATTAAATTGTTTATTAATTTAACACTTCTATTCTTTGACATCTAAATCGTTTGGCTCGTAAATTTGACCTGTTTTAAAGAATATTGTGTTTAACATTAATACGAGCGTGTCGCAGTATTATTACTTCTGTAAGTAACTGCGGATATATTTAAACAATTAAAAAATGTATATAAAATCACATAAGAAATATTATTGAGCACCAAAATTCTGCTATGACTGTTTGTCGATCTTCTCAAGAATTTAATTCTTGTACTGAATAAACATTTATGACATTGTCCTTAAGCTATTGTAATATTAAAAATATTTTACAAGAAAGTTTTAATTTGAATATGAAAAGTATAATACATAATATCAATTGAGAAACAAATATTATATTTAAAAATGTACTATTACTTAAAAATTACAAATTATTTTAAATCCTTGATATGCAAAATCTTTGATACGCAATAATAATAAAATAATAGATACAAAATTACGTGAAACTGATTAATTAAATATTTGATTCCGAGTTTCTCACCACGCTGTCGTTCTTGGGTGGTTCAAGACCACCTGGTTGAACATGAAAAACCGCGCATTGAGCGCTTCTAACACCGGCAGGTATCGTTGCCCGCACAGTCTCGCTGCCCTGTTTCGTAAAGAGCATATATTCCTCTAACGGTTTCATGTCGGCGCCTCCATTGATCGATATCACGACGTCTAAAAGAAAAGCATAATTTGCAATTTGCTACCTGATCAGCTATACTTGTTTTGTCTAACATAATTGTCCAACATCATACTCTAAGCGATGTATAAATTTAGGTATTGAGAGATTTGAGAAAAAACTTACTGCTGAGACAGCCGGTGTATCCCTTGTAAGCGATAAATCGCGAATCGGTGGTGTTCAATCCACCAAGCTGTATTTCCGTGGCACCCGGCGTTTCGTCCTCATCTGGTATCGGTATTCCCGGAATCGGTAGCAATTGGACGGGCTCACGGTCAATCTAAAATATATATACAAATTATAAAATATAATATTTTGTAATAAATAAAAATCCTAAAGCAAAACAAAAAATTTATAAAAAAAAATAAAATATATAAAAAAAAACTAAAAAGAAAATTATTTCGGTGCGCAGTTTCGTGAACTTGAAAATGTATATAAAATCGCACAATAAATATTAGCATTAAGATCTACCCAGTAAATGAAAATGAATTCAAAATATTTAGAATAGATAAAAATGGATTCAAAAAATCAAGAATTTGAATTCGACAATGACCACACGAATCCATTTCTATCCAATTAAAGTTTAAGAATTCCTTGAATCCATGTTAATCCATGAAGTGAGATCGAAATTACTGGATTTCTATTTTTTTCAATTCAAAAAAGTTATGTGGGCTATATAATTTATTTTAATTCATGAAAGGGGATTGAAATAAAGTGATTTTTATTTTTTTAATCTAAAAGGAGTTTTCACGGATTATCCAATCCATTTTAATCCATAACATAGGATTGAAATGACTTAATTGCTGTCTTTTAATCCAAAATGTATTCAAATGAATTAAAATGGATTACAAATTTTCAATCCATTTTCGTTTACTGCAATGGGTAGCTATGACCGATTGGCAGGCATTTCGATTGTTTATATAAAAGAAATAACTTACTAAGAGAACGGCCGTGTTATTATCGCGAACATAGTAGACGCTGTGACGTGCACCATTCAGGAAATTCCGATCGCTTAGGCGTACTCCGGCCGCCGAGCCGTCCCTGTCCTCTTCGAAGATGAGCTGTCCCTCAGACGTCAAGGCCACCAACAAGTAGTAGCTCCTTCTGGAAAAAAGTTCTTCGAAAGACATCCAGGACTCCAGGCGTCGGTGACTGGTGTCGGTACGGTCGAGTATTACACGAGGATTAAGAATTAATATTAAGAGCGATGCTTTACTTGTTGTCAGTCTGTACCAGCAGCAACGCGGTGGTTCGCTGTCGTAGTTCGTTCGTTGAGAATGCCAGCTGTACTTTCACCTGATTCACCTCGCCCTCGAGTTCGAATTCGCGCTGCAGTACACTTTCCCCGCTGAAATCGGCGCCCTTTTCTAAAGACAGAAAAAGACAATTTTCGTGTAGAGGTATTAGAGCTTTCGTTTTTCTTCGACAGCTTTTCTGTAGAATAAAGTAATCTATTTTATGGAAATATTATTCTGGTGTGACGAATGTTCGTTTCTTCAGAAAAGATAATTTTTTGGTTTTGAAATGTATCTAAAGAATACCTCCACAAATTTATTGTGGAAGTTTTAGATTTTTAATTCTTTAAGATTTTTTTATTTACATTTTTGTAAATCGCATTTAATCCTTTTACAAAAGTGTTAGAGTTTGAACAATACAATAAATAATAACAAATATCTTACCATCGGCACAATGTTCGCCGAAATAGGACGTCAACTCGCAATTACAAGAAGATTCTTGCCTGCCGAAATCCTCCGTGCAGATTCCTAAATTTTTACAGGGCATCGTGTCGCATTTCATTTGACAATTCGGCAGAACACCTTTACTTCCTTCGTGATTCGCTTCGCTGGCTAAGTTCGGTAGATCGACGAGATATTTGCCGATCATTAGTCCTCGTAGGCAACCAACGTAACCTTGAATTAAGGCGCCTTCTTTTCCGACTCTGAGCAGATTATCAGGATCGAATCCTCCTAAATTTACCTAAATAAATATTCATTAATTCATTTAATAATGCATGCACTTCCTTTCTCTCTTTCTCTTTCTCTTTGGTTTTTAAGAATTTATTGATAATTTTATATATTATGCATAAAAAATAGTCCTAAAAGAAGTCACATTATAATATTCTGAGGCTTAGAAATGTCATATTTTTATATTGTTTCTTGGTGAAAATTTTTCTCATAATTTTTATACGAATTGGAACATTTTTCAGAAATACTCAGAAAATCTGCACCTTCTCTTAACATTTTTTAATATATGAATTCTGAAATATTCTGAAATTTCTCATAATTTCTAAAAAATACTTTTAATTTTTTTAGATTTTATAACATTTCATTAGAAATTATAGAACAAAAATCTTAGAAATTTTAAAATATTTCATAATTAACACATATGAAAAATTCTGAGAAAAGTTGTAGACTTTCCGAATGTTTCTGATAAGTATTCCAATTCATAGAAAAAATCTGAGAAAGTTATAAAATTATAGAGAAATTTTGAAAAATTCTGAGAAAAATGTTTACCAGAGTCTTTTTTAAACATCTGTTAGATTTTCTGTTAAGATTTTCTATTAAGATTTTAGCTTGAGACAAAAGATCAGTATTTATTCAAAAACTTACTTGGAAATAATCGGTGGGAGGTGCTGGTGGCCGCTGCGGTGCAAGAACTTCTTTCTCTGGATTCGTCCACGGCTTATTCGAATACGTGTCTAAGAGTATCGGTGTCGCATTCAATGTAACATTATATTCATTCACGAACAACGTGGTCCAATTCTCGCCTCGAATTATAGCAATTTGTATGGAGATGCCCGTGTTGACATCTGGAAAAAAAAACGGATTATTCCTCTATAATTTTTAATATGCATTTCGCGTACATTTATTTGCATTTATATACAGTAAAGTTCTAGCTCACTCGGATTTTCCACGGTGATATTCTTGATTTCGTTGCCAGCGTTGAAAAGGTATACTATGTTGGTGCCGTTCGAGATGTAGAGGTGCACGAAATTGTTCAAATGATCGTTCGCATAAAGAATCAGAGAATGGGTGTCGTAAGTTCTTAAATTAATTAAAATATTTTCCAGTAGCATGCTTTTTAGCTGCAACCTCTCCTCGTTGTCGTCCGATCCGAAGTAATTCTTCTTCAAGAACGCTCCGGGTGAGGTGAATGTTAAAGCTTTATTGTTGATATCTGAATTGAAGAATATTATTTTAATTGCACTTAGAATGAAATAATGTATATTTCAAATTGGCTTTAAATCAATATTTAAAAATATAGAAAAGATGTACATATATTTTTTTTATAAATCTAATATTTTTTGAAAAATATTTGGAAATAATTTTTTCAAACAATTGAGTAAAGTTACTGACTTGTCTCGCAATAAGTGCCTAAATGTGCCCATCGATTTTCGCACACGCATTCGAAATTACTCCACAACTCGACGCACCTAGCGCCGTTTTGACACTTATTAGGCTGGCATGAAGGCTTGCAGTCTTTAATGATTTCCGACAGATGTACCGACATGTAACTGTGGATGTCTAATATTTCTCCGTTGACAACGAGACCGCGAAAGCAACCGATGAGACCTTGTCGAACGGAAGAAGTCTTCAAGTGCTCTCTAAAAATCGAAGGACCATACGAATAAAGAATGAACAAAACCACATTATTATTTATTATAATAAATATTGGACACGAACAAAAGTTCGTAAATAAAATTCTGAAACAATGTTTAAATATTTGTACATAGATTAATTTAATCACATATGTACGAACTTTTGTTCCAACCCAATATTCATTGTGATAATTAATTAATTTATTAAGTTACTCACGCAGTAGCACCACCGATGAACATAGATCCCTCGAAAGGTCCGAACTCCTCTTCGGGATACAAATCCACCATGTCATAATCAGTGTTAATCATAAATCTCACGTGATAGTCATTGTAGTCGATCCAAATCTTCTGCCACTCGCCATTATTCAGTTTTCGTCGGCTTTCCACTTGTAATTCGCGATTGGTACCGGTATTCAGGGTGAAATTAAAGGTCAACCGATATTCCGACGTTAAAGCGACCATGAAGGAAGGATAATTGCTCCGGATCGGTGGTTGATATAGAAGAATAGCTTTCTCGCCTGTCGTTCGAAAGCTGAAGGCTATATCACCCTTTCTCCAACCAGGCACTTCGATGTACGATTGCGATGTCGTGAACGTTACCACGTATTTTTGTGTATCTAGAAGTCATTATTAATTATTCTTATAAATTTGATATTGCTTTAAAAAAATGTTCTGTTGATATTACTCATGAGCTACATACACCGAGAGAAATCATTTGGTAGTATAGTGATCAAATGAATTTTATAGTTACTGGTACCAAAAACTTTGTTACATTTAACAAAAAAACCAAAAACTTTTTGTAATTTGTTGTATGAAAATAATTATTTGGTTAAGACTACAAATTGTTTGGTCAAAACAACTATATATTTAGTAACTCTCACTATAAAATTCATTTGATCACTAATCAATCAAACTTTGGTTGATTTTATAAAACATTTCTCTCAGTGTAAAAGTACATGTTGGTTAAACAGATATAACTTCTATTTGTAAATCAGTATGTATTTGCATACTTGTTTCAACACATTCCAATGGTCCTAAGGTGATTCGTCCCCGAGCGTCTTCCTCGAGATCTCTCTGTTGCAAGAATACCATGCCGGTGATGCCTAAGGAATCAGGTGTTTCGTAGTACCCCTCATCTGACAGCCACTTTCCGGCGTTTCCGGTAGACACGTCGCAGTTGCAGCTCAAGTTAGGGCTCACGCATGTTCTGTTCACTAAAATTAATAAATAACAATCCTCACAACGTTAAGTCTTTGCTAATGCATTTTTTTTTTATTTATCGTTGTAAGTCGCATTAGGAATTTGTTTAAGAAAGAACTTACTTCCACAAGGGCAGGATCCACGATTGACGTTGCCGATGTAATCGACGGTGGTACCTTTGGAACCTAAGAACCACGTGGCGCTGTGCAGTTCCAAGGGTGCCTTGTAACAGTCGTACTTTACGTATTGGCTACAATAAAGCGAGTGCGAGATCAGCTCCTGCAGCATTTCGGCGGTGAACTGTCTGTACTTGATGCTGAAGGAGAAGTCGCTCTCGATAATAGATCTGACGTCCACTTGGGAGGGTAAATTGTGCTCGACGATCGTTTTAGTCGAATCTTCAATCGATTGGAATTCACACTTTACCAAGGCAGGTGGAAATCGACCGTTTCCATCGATGTCGATTTTATAAACATCATCTTGCGTGTATCCCAAAAGTGCCAATTCCTCGCAAGTTTTTCTGTATCGTGCTGAAAAGCAATATAAGAATTAAATTTAAATTATAATGATAATAATGAATTAATGAAATTATTTTAATTTTTTTATTTGTAGTTTAGCTTATGATTAATTCATTATATAATAAGAAAACTATTTACGTAAAGGTATTATCTATTTTTAGAGAGAACAGAATTTTTGTTATAATTTTAATTTAAATAATTCTAAATTAGTTTGTGTATCGTAACTAGGAATGGTAAAAATCATGTTTTAAACTTATTTTAAACAAATAATATAACATATGTTTAAAACATGATTTTTATTAATCCTGATCGTAACTATCTCCAAAATTGTACAATTAATAAAATTGGTTAAGAACTAAGAAGATTAATCTTCTTAGAGAATTTTATAAAAATTACTTTCTTATTTTTAGTTTATTGATATTGATATTGAATTAATTATTTGTCTTACCAAAGTGACAGTTCTTTCCAATATATCCAGTGTCTGCACAATCGCACGTGATCCTGTCCTCCTTGACCGAACATTTACCGCCATGTTCGCAAGTATTCGGCCTCTTGCACGGATCCACAAATTGACAATTGTCTAAAGCGACTTCTCCGACCACTCTCTCGGTGTTAATTACGTATCTAGGTTCGATTCTTTGACCATTCACTCGTATCTCGCGCATACATCCTACTAGACCTAAATTATCGATATAAAAATCTTTTTCGTATTAAATGTTAGAAGTTTTAATTTTCCAAGTTTAATATCAAATCTACTTACCCGCGTTACTTTTGCCACTTCCTATAATGACTTTATCTCCCAATTCAAACGTCATAGCGAAAAGTTTGTTTTGCTTATTTCTGTAATCAAGGAGGATATTGAGTTCACCCTTTGTATAATTAAGTTCGACCGCGTGCCAAGACGTGTTGTAAGGCGGAAACTTCACCGAAGTTGATACCGTTATATTCTCCGTTAAAACTGGTACCAATTGGAAACGAATTTCGTCGTTGACTTGACGTAACTGTAAGCGCAGAGAAAAATATAAATTATCAACATACGGAAAGATTAATTTTATTTTACTATCTAAAAATTTAGATAGATATAGATCAGAAAATAATTGGATGTTGGATCAACAAAATAATTATGTCGTATTCTCAAGCATGATAATATTGTTGCACTGAGAAAAAAAATTTGTTGAAAAACTAAAATATTTAATCCGATACGTGCAACTAAATATTGAGTTAATTTAATTAATTCTTAAAAAATTAGAATGGTTGATATGAACGAATTGTACTTTTTTTGTGCGATTAAATAATCAATCCAATGTTTAATTGATCGTATCTAAATATTTTAGTTCTTTAATAATTTTTTCTCAGCGTGCAAAAAGTTTTAACATTGTAGCAACAGCAGCATTCAGTTTAAACATTTAATATAATTTTTTAATAGCAACAATTATTTTCAATAATTAATGGCAATTAATGGCTCAATAATTATTTTCAGATCTGTATAATTTCAGCAAAATTGTTCTTTTCGTGCAGAGATGTGGAAAAAAAAATATATAGAAAAGTATTGTAATCATACCTCCCAGTAACCAATACCGCGATTGCTCTTCACATCTCCGGAAGCGACGATCGCGATTGGCATTGAGCTTTTAAAGTCGAAGTTTAACTTCAGCGAATTGGTTCGCTCGATCGGCCACCAGATATGACTTCCCGCGAAAGGATACGTGATCGGAATGACTTCGACATCGGCTTCGTAGTACTCCGGCTCCAGCACACCGATGTAGTGCACCATAGGGTTGGAGCGCTTCAATTCGTATATAATCGACTTGTCGTTAAAGAACACATACTTCAAGGAACCTGTAAAAATAGAAAATTATATTATATGGACAAAATTGCCCGATTAATTAGCATCAGATGTTATTGGTAGTTTCATCTAACCTGCGAAATTATTGTGCGATAGAAGACCCTTCTTTTTGTGGAGCTCCGGACCACCACCGATGTATATCTCCGGATCGATGATCATATCCCAATTTTCTCCCGGTATTTCTAGTATCTTGACCTCGTCATCTAAGCTGACGAGGACGGAGGATCCGTTATGAAATATGGTCAAGTTGTTCCAATGGTCAGACGTGACGTAATCGCCCAACGTAGTGGAGATCTTCGAGTTATGCCCGAAATCAAGTTCAACGTGAACTGACTCGTTTATAATGGAAGCTGCAATGTAATGCGGCGTGCCGTCGATTTCGCCGGAAGCGTAAAACAAGACGGAATTGTCCCATTTCGTCTGGAATTTATCAAATTTTATTAAAAAATTAAAAAGATTTCCACACTGAGAGAAATCGTTTGATAAGATTAATCAAAGTTTGGTTGAATAGTGATCAAATGAATTTTGTAGTTACTGGTATTAAAAACTTAGTTACATTTAACAAAACTTTTTGTAATTTGTTGTATGAAAATAATTATTTGGTTAAGGCTACAAATTGTTTGGTTAAAACAACGGTAATTATTTACTATAGGGGACTCAGCTCCNATGTTGACCTTGACATATGTTATAGAGGCAAGGATACTGAACAACTTTTCCTTATAAATTAATTGGCGCTCTCGTATAGTTTTTTAGATATACTTAGAGAAAGAAAAAACAGTTTTTTTTAATTATTTCCAAAAAAAAGAGTCAAACAAAAAATGAAGCTCGTAATAAGCTCTACAAAAAAGGTCATATACA
>QKQZ01009216.1:0-25271 GCA_003595255.1 Solenopsis fugax | reverse complement strand
ACTCGTATATCGCAAATCCGATTTACGGACCGATTTACGAACTTGCTCGCAATACGTAATTCTTATTTAGATCCGCAATAAACGGATGATGGTTGTTTTCGTTGGTAGATCGGCGTGTTTATGCCAGTCGGGATGCAGCTGGAGCTTTCCGGTCTACCGGAAAATGGCATTTCCGCTCTCTGCATCGTGCCATATTGCATTGTGATTGCACTCTGCAGCGCGAGCGTCCTGGTCACCGTAGCCATCGCCGTGGACCGTTTAACTTCGTTGGCACAACCATTGCGATACAAGAATATCATCACTCATAGCAGCGTAGAAAAGTACATTGCTCTCTTTTGGATATACGCGATCGTCGTTGGCTTGTCGCCCCTCATCTATGCTCAAATCACCGGAGGGATGCAATCGCACAGGTAACAATATTTACTCAATGTACGACATTTAAATTAAAAAACTTGAATAAATATATCAGCTTATAAGAATAATACCGCGAGTACTTATAATCGAGTGCAATTCATTTAATAAACATAAATGGCGACTTGTTGCGGTAACTCTATCTACATTTCGGACAAATTTATTATTTATTATTATTATTATCTAATAAGGGAATTGTACGATCGAGAATTTGCAATTTGTTGACAAGTGTTGATCTCAAGTAAAACTATGTAATTTAGTTTTGAACGGAATAGTATCCATTCTATTTAACGAATGTTGTGTATTTCATATACGAATCATTTGATTTAATCAAAAGTATATCGATATGATATATGGGTGGATTTTATTCTTTTATCCTATTTCTTTTTATTGCACAACATCTCTTGTTGACAAATTTCCACGAAACATTTACAAAAAGACCAATCATAATAATACATATGTAATTAATGTAAAATTATGAATTGCGTTCTAAAGATAATTCGTTTCTATTTGAACTTTCAAAAGAAAAAAAGTCAACTTTGTCAGTACAAAATTATATTTGAATTTTGACTCACGCAAATCGAATTAATTATATCAATAAACAAAACGCTCTTGTATTTGTTAACACACCTCTCTGCGAGAAAAGAATCGTAATGGACTCGCTATAATATAGGAATAATTTTATATATACTATATATGTTTATACGATATTACCGTTATAAAAAAACAATATTTAAAATGTATGCAAACAATTTAATTTATTATTGATCTGAAACAGACAACTTACTCAAAAGAAACGCTATTCTCGAATATTTCGTTGATTAAAATATAAAAAATAAATTTACCTTTTGCTTGATAGTATTCGTACTGATTGCGCGCGTGTATGTGTGTGTGATTTAACACATTTTCTAACGCGATACACTATGTTTCTATAAATAGAATTGCGAGAAACTCTGTTAAAGTGTTATCTGAAAATACCTACGTGATTTAAATTCAACGCGAATAATTCTGTGATACGTGGTATATCAAAGAAAATGAATGCACGTAGCTGAAATAATAACTAAAATTGAGATAACTATGTTTACGTGCTGCATACAAGATGCACAATTGTAAGATATATTGCTGCACTGTGATAGGAATTGAAACTAAATTATTATTCAATACCATCCTTTTTATATCTTCATTATTTAATACGTCTTTTTTAGTTTTTCAATATAGATAAATAAACTGTTCAAGGACTTAATATATCATATTATAATACCTTTTTAATTATATTGTGTCTATTTTTAGCATAAAAAATATACTACAAAATAATATATATATTTATTATTTTTTATGCTAGGGAATAAGAGAAACTTTAATCAGATAATAAAATACACAAGTGTAATTTACTCATTGAGTGTGTATCTGCACTTGATATTTTTATATTATAAAAAAAGTTACATTTTGTTAAATAAAGTAATTTTTCTTTTTTCCTCGATTTGTAATAATCAAAGAAATTCTCATCTTATTTTGATAGTTTATTTCAGTATTAGAAGTAAATCTCTTTCGAGATTTAAAAAATATAATATTCTCAAATGCATTTGTCTTCCCCTTTCTCTCTCTCTCTCTCTCTCAACATTCATCATTTTGTTAATTTGCAGTTATAATTTTTTGAAGGCAAATGAAAGCCATTAACTCTATATTCAACATCTTTTAATACGATATCGCAGTAATTAGTTCCCTGTGGTGCAATTGATGCTACATAAAAACAAACAGGGTATCAAATTACATCGTTGTTAGGACTTGCTGCGCTGATATAGCTAGCATAATATTAGCTTCACGGTTTATCACTTGCGCTACCTGACGAAGCACAAAAGCTTTTCACTCTGTAATGTGCACTGCAGATTGTGCACAATCGATTAAGCAATGTACTAAAGTATAGACAAGAAGAACGACAGAAGGGTTCTTTAACCCTTCGAGATAGAGAGAGAGAGAGAGAGAGAGAGAGATATATATATATATATATCTTCGCGCAATCAAAGCAATCTTTGAAGAATTTACTCCTTTTCTGACAGATCCCGTTTCTGATTCGTTTATCTCGTTGCATTTACATGTTGTAAACATCGCATTTATGAAATATAAATTCAATAAAATTTTTTAAATAGATTTTATTACAGCATGTATATCTGGCATTTGCATAAACTTGTTTTGTTTTTAAAAAAATATGCTGATAAACATCTATGCTTTATGCCTTAGCCAAAAACATTGACATTTAATATTGGAAAGATGTCGAATAATAATGATATCATAGTTAGTTTAATTTTTTTAACAATTATAATTTTTTATTTCAACTTATGTTACAGCGAAAGCTGCAGGTTCAATACGGCTGTGTTACCACCGGTCAGAGTGTTTCTGGTCGTGGCAGTTTGGGCACCAAGCGCCCTAGTTCTACTTGGTTGCTACATATATGTCTATCTTGTCGCGCGTGCACATGCACGTGCGATTTACACGGTGGAATTATCATTCAGACATCAAACGCAGACGTTGGCATTGCCTCGTTACGGACAGACACTGGCAGTTACGGTCGGTGCATTTCTTATCCTGTGGCTTCCATTTCAAGTAAGTATTGCAGCATAGGACATAGGACGACAAATCTTTCATTGCTGCGTAAAAACATGTTTCTCTTCTTTTTTAGACTTGCATGCTGGTGGACATTCTTTGCGGGACCAACATCTTATCGGAATGGGCGGTGGTGTGGCTGGGTTTACCAATTTTGGCGCACAGTGGCGTGAATCCTTGGATCTATGCCTTTCATCACGGTGAGATGCGCATCGCTGCCGGAAAAATAGCTAAAGATCTGATTGCTCTGTTCGGCATGATGCCGGATCGTTACGGTTGCTCGCCGACAAGATGCGGCACTAACACAAACCTCGAACTGGCCGAAGTGAATAACGAAGAGAGTAACGAGAGCATACGGCATCCGCCAGTAGAGGATTGCTTCGCTGCTGCCAAGCACCACAACGTTCTATATGGCAGAAGATGTCTGGAGATAGACACCTCCGGTAGACATAGCGATATCTCGCTCGAGAAGCACGACATTAAGCATGTCGCGTCCTCCTGCAACAGTCGATCGGGCGACATAATCGAGGAAAATATTCACGATTTGACGAAGATGCTCGATCCGAGATATATCGTCGATCGAAACAACGTGATTGATTCCAATCACAATATCGACAAGATAAAAAATCTCAAGTATTTGCTGGATCCAACCTTCAATAAGATCAGGCATCTCCGACGGTTAAATCACAGGCGAATGAATGGAAAGAGCTTGCCGTTAATTTCCAAGCCGAAATTTATATCTTATCAGAACTTGAAAAGCGACGGCGCGACCACACACAGCGATCGCAGGTTTCTTCAGCTGAACGCGCTCTCGGATCCGACACTAAACGTCGATGCTTCCGTAGTAGACACCAAGGACTCGAATCAAGTGACATGCCGCGCAAATAACATTGCCTATCAGAAGCGGAATCCAAATTTGTCATTGACTATGTCAGATTCGAATTTAAGAGCTGTAACGGTGCATGCTTCCGGTGAGGCTTCCAGGACGAGCACGAGGCTCTTTCCGACGAGTGATAACGATTACTCCGTGCAAAATCTCAATCGTGGATACGAGGACGCATTAGCGAGGCACGCGATGATGCTTCGCCGGCAGATGGAGGAGCAACAGAGATCTAGCAACGTTTCTTCCCGTCCGCGACCCAAATTCCGCGGCCATTTCGGACGCGTGAGCCCGAATCTGAAGCACAGGCTGCGAAACGGCCGCTCCTCGTCGTCATCGTCGTCGTCGTCTTCGGCGGCGGCGACGTCCAATAACGTTAGAGCAAGCTCCGAGGCGAATACACCGAAGCGAAGTGTGTCGCCGGGCGTAACTGTCCCGCGCCTAACTATCACATCGAACAAATTAGCCAATCTCATTGACTTGGATTCACCGTTGAAAAATGCGCCTATGCATAGGAGAGATCTTACTGCCAGAACCAAGACGCAAGCTCATAAGAATTTGGAGGGGTTGAAGCATTCCGAGTCGATTAACGTCGCGATCGGCGATCCGCTGACGCATCGTCATGTACTTTTACTGGAGCCTTCCAATTTGATGGATTCGTTGGTCGTCCCGACGATACACTCGGAACCGCCGAGTCCTATAGACCCTCTGCCCTCGGCGATCCTTCAGGTCGAGGAGGCACGGAATCGCCCAAGACCCGTTGCCGCCGCCGTGAACATCGTCGACGCTAAATCGCCTTTCGGGAAAGGAAGCAGTCCCGACCTGAGACGTTCCCACCTTACTACGGTACCAACCGTCTTGCTAAACATCGAGGACCTGAGCGAACCACCGTTGTCTGACAATCATCAGATTCGGAGCGACCTACCATCCGGTAATACATCTACGTTACAGCCGATCGATCTTTTCGAGGCGTTACTGAAGAATTCGGACAAAAGTAGAGACACGAGATTACCGGAGCCCATCTTTGCCGAGCACGACTCCACTAGATTCAGTTCGAGACGGCCGTCCGATTCCAAGTGGTCCGAATCCTCCAGGAGTCAGGAGATCTTATCGAGCGCGATGGAACATGAAACCGCGTTTCCGTCGTCCTATTCAGTCAACGACTTTCAAACTTGTAACAGCGGCAGCGATCTCAACGATCTCACGTCCTTGGATCCGTTCATGTGTCCTGACGCCCTAACGTCATCTCTGCGCGAATCCTTCTTCAGCGCGCCGTCCATGCCTGATTCTGACATATTCACGTCCTTCGAGGAGAGCGACGAACCGCCGGTCTTTACGCCTGATTCCGAGCAACGGAATACCGCAGCGTATAATTCGATGTCGACGGTGAATCTCAAGAGGTGTGTCATCGAGACGGCCGTTCAAAGCAGATCTACAGAGTCGGTGCAGCACCGCGTCAAGTATCCTTCAACACAATCTTGCGCGATTTTGAGATTAGAACCAGCCGTACATTCGTCAAGTAGGTTGCGCGTTAGACCTTGTGCGGATTATATCTTGAAGGAGCCACTCGCGGCGGTCAAGAGAAACCCGCGATTAGCGCCTCTTGCCATCCCCACACCCACCGACATCTGCACTCCCACGTTCGACGTCGTAACGGAGATGAAAAGTGATAACGGTGTCGGCGTTAGAGTTTGAATCATTCGCGCGCATCTTTCGCAAAATGAGTTTGCAAATTTTCTCACTATTTGTCTACTCTATAGGTATTTGTGCAAGAAGCATACAGTTTATCAATCGCAATCGAATTATTTATTCTTGAAATTATTTATAGCTGCGGATTTGAAAGCCTTATAAAAAAGAAAAAAAGGCATCCTGTGTGTGTGTGTTGGGGGGGGGAGGGTAAGTAAAAACTATGATACGAGTATGATACGCAGGGCGTTTTCATACGCCAGATCATATTGCGATATATGCGAGCTAGCAAATCATTCGAAATATTATTGTCACGTTGTAAATCATGTGTGGTGGTTTTAATAATTTCCTTCACTGAAAAAGAAATGTGTCATTCCATGATGCAATTAAGTTGCTCATGTATAATGACCATGGACCATGATATTTCTTTACCGAAGCAACGTTCGTTTTCAATTACAATATTTAACATCATGGCTGTTTATCATTCTTTTATTTGCACTTTTTCTATCTTTCTCAACACTTTCATACTTAAATTTTTTTACACACATCAAATAGTTTACATTTTTTATTTTTGGAAATATTTGCAGTTACCCCTCCTTCAGAACTTGAAAATTTGACGTTGTTATGCCTTTAAAGGCATTTTTGATAAGTTTTGGTAACGTGTTATCACTTATCAGATAGGCATAGCGCTATATATTATAAAAATTTCCTATTACGTTGTATAAAATTACGAGAGAATCTCTAAATATGTGTACCGATATATTTACAATTCAACTGATTGAAGTACAAGGTCTTTTCAAATTACAATTTGATAGGAAAAGACAAAAGTTTATGTCTTTTATTTTAGTTTTTCATTTTTCGATTTTTTCAACGACTGTTTCAAGTTAATAAACAATTTCATATTAAAGAAGCGACGCCGTATTTATCAAGATGAATGAATCATAGTTTTATCTAAATTAATGATATTTAATAATTTAAAGTATTGATTCGTTTAGTCGTCACCCGCTCAAAATGTTATCCTTAAATAATGTTTTACCTCAGATGCGAAATGATATTTATCACATAGAAAGAGGAGAATGTTCTGTCCAATTGTGTGTTATCCGTTACGTATTTTATACATACCTACATGTAAATACAAGCATGCAATTGCGTTTATATTTTATAATCTATAAATCGATTCGGGAATCGAAAATTTATTTAAAAGTTTCATAAATCGTGTGCCAAGCAAATATTCCAAATTAAATTCCGAATTTTGCAAGTCACCAAATTGCGCTCGTAACATATTATTGTTTGTATACCTGATGAAAGTTTATATACTTGTTGTTTGGGGGGGGGGGCGAGAAGGAAGACATACAGATTTGCAGAATATTTACTGGAATATTCTTTAAAACGCAGAACTCACTAAAATCTAATATATAGATAGATATTTTTTTTAGTGAACGAAATTTTGTATTGTTATTTGACCTTATTTTTGCGCGATTCATTTTTATTAAAGTTCTTCCAGAAATAATTTATCACAATATTTTTCTCTCGTTAAGGAGACCAATATAAAAATTTAATTTGTTTATGCTAGAATTAGAATTATTTTTCTTAAACTGTACAAAATTATTCTATTTTTTATCACTAAAATAATGTTCCAAAATCACACTACATGAATTAAATATGAACGATAAAATAAAGATGAAGATGTAAATAGATAGATAGATAGATAAATATAGCTAGATAGACAGATAAATAGAGAGAGATCAATGATAAATATATATGTACAAACATATGCACACAATTATTTCTATTTCAGAGAAAAAGGACCAAAACTAAAGCAAAAGCATAAATTTTAAAAGACTAGAGTTACATACATAATCATTCTACAAATACAGTAATTGAAGCCGTATTTTCTTTATGGCATTTGATTACATACTATACATAATTATATGTCCATTTTCCTGCAATCTTTTAAAGATCTTTAATTTTATTTATCATGTTGCCATAAAAATTATTCTGCTAATACAAATGAAATAATCTAAAGGACACGAAATAAGAATGATCGTACTTCTTACAACTAAATGCCAATTAAATATTGAGATACTTTTATACGTAAGATAAGAGAAAGAAGTTTGCGTGTAAATGTGTTATTTTCATTGAACATCTTGGCAAACATTTTTTGCAAAAAAAAAACAGTATGTTTGTTGTGTATAGAAGTTTTCTATACTTGATGTGTGCATACTTATAGTAATAGTCCCTGTACTTATCATTAACAGCCAAAACATTGAAAACATGGATCGAAGAATATTTTATGATATATCCACATGTATATTAAATGTGCGCGAGTCTAGGCTAAGTATTCTGCTAAAAGGATATTTATTTCTTTTCGCGTTCGAGTTGACTGATCTTACGCATTTGGTCTTCCATATTATACAAAATATAAATGGATAATCTATACCAATAAGATACCAGACTTACCTATCTTTTTTCTTCTGTTATTTTACTTGAAAAAATGATAACGATAAGCAAATAATAAATGAATGTTTCTTTAATTAATAATGCTTCTCGAGAATAATACTTAACATTATACATATTAATTGTAAAAAAAAAATACACTCTACCTTTCTCTAGCAAATTTGAAAAACATTGAAAGATTTTTAAAGATTTTTAAAAATGTTTTTATCTTTAAATACATTTAAATTTCATAGCATTTGATCATTATGTTATAGCAAGGCAAGAAGATTATATTTAATATAGCGCTAAAATTTTCGAACCTTTTTTACGGGACATCGTTATAATATTATCTATATGGATGTTTTACAAGTAAAACTCGACTATTCACAAAAGTAACAAATATTGATATATTTTTATGAAATATCTTTACTATGTATGCATCTGTGTTTGTGCACGCGCGAATATGTTGTTTATACGTATGTATCAAGTGTGAAAGTAAAGTCTTGATGAGAAGCACCCGTTTGATCATGTTGCGATTCATCACCAACCACTCACAGCATTTGAACAGGTCTGCATTCAGAAACGCATTGCCCAGCTGTAAACAGATATCATTTTATCTTTGTTTAACATTCAATAAACAACAAGGATAAAATGACATCTCTGTTTCTAAACGCAACTTTCTAAGGTCAGTAGAAAAACTCTATATAGGCACTGGCCACTACGAGTAGCTGTGGTCAATCGCAACGTGGTCAAACGGAACGCTTTCATCTTTGATTCGCTATACGATTCTAATTGAAAGTTGAAAAGTGTTCCTTCTTTCTACAGTTGTACACTATAAACGTGATTTCGAAACAAAAATACGATTTTTTCATTAATAAGCAAAAATATAAAACACCAAGAAAGTATTGATTAAAAAAAAAAAATTAAAATTTAGAGAGAAGTTTAGACCGTTAATGTATAAATATAAATTCAATGTTGGTAAAGTTAGATTGCCTATTTNTAAATTGAATGTTGGTAAAGTTAGATTGCCTATTTACGGTCATAGCTGGATCTTATTGCCTTTATATTTACTTGTGTGATTTTATATACATTTTTTTCCAAATTCCCCGAATGTGCCTCAGTTGTCGAAGTGGTAAGATGCCCGGACCGGAGATCCGGGAGGTTCCAGGTTCGAGCCCTGGCTGAGGTGATATTTTTCGCAATAAATTCTTTACGGTTTTTTCAGGGGTTTTTTCAGTGGGGCATGGGTTTACCATCCGATGCGAGTCGGCATCATTATTAAAATTGATTTTAAAGTTTATCAATTTATTCATTGTGATATTACTTATTCGGATTCACCTTACGGCTGTGTTACGACCGGAAAACCAATTCGGCGCACATTCGGGGAATTTGGAAGAAAAAAATGTATATAAAATCACACAAGTAAATATAAAGGCAATAAGATCCAGCTATAACCGTAAATAGGCAATCTAACTTTACCAACATTCAAAAAAAATTAAACTTTACTATCTTAAAGAAAGAATCATCTATTTTATACACACACACACACACACATATATATGTATGACCTTTTTTCTTATATTTGCCTAAGATTAGAGAGAGACAAAGAGAGAGACAAAGAGAGAGAGAGAGAGAGAGAGAGAGAGAGGACGAGAGAACACACACTAAATTCGATAAAATAAAAAATACATATGTATTAATCAATTGTTATGTAAAATGTAAAGAGATGTAAATCGAAAATAGATGTGATATTAAAAATTTATTTTATATGTCATACTAATATTTTGATTGAATAAAAAATTTTCCAGAAATATTTATATAATAATAATTCGACATAAAATAGAATAATGATGATTAATATTATCTAGTTGGTGTCAAATCGTGTGTACAAATCATACATTTATTACTTTTCTTCCAAAACCATGTACTACGTTAAAAATTTTAACGCAGGATTGAAATTTCAGCGTAAAACGAGAAAAATTATTTATAAGCATTGTAATTAATTACTTATGCAGACATATATATATATATATATATGTGTGTGTGTGTGNTGTGTGTGTGTGTGTGTGTGTGTGTGTGTGTGTGTGTGTGTGTGTGTATGTGTGTGTGTGTGTGTGTGTGTGTGTGTAGTGTGTGTACGCACATTCATCTACTTTATATATCCACATAAAACGCTCAAATTTGATTTTAACACAATGTAATAAGAAACAGATATATTTCGAAGATATATTTCATAATTTGAAGTTTGTAACGTCTCGAATCTCAATTGAAAACGACCGATAATGCGTTGCGCCTTTCGACGCATACTTCACTCTATTGTTTGTTTTCTTTACGTTTGTGTTTGTCTAAGGACATTTGTAGCAGTTTAAGGTAGAGTCCGTTTGAAAGGCGTGTACATGTTCGGACGTGTTTGTTCGTTACAAAATTTTAGCAGGATTGCTGGTGCAATTATTAGACTTTGTATTATTTACACCTTTATACTTCGATTTCACTTTTAATCTTCGAAATATGGTTAAATTGTTCTCGTGAATCAGAAGAGCACGGGCAACACTAAAACTTGGAAACTTGTAGCAGTTCAAGCAGCGTAAACAGTAGACTTACTTTGGTCGTGTCGAAGCTACATGCTTGGTGATCGGACAAAGAAGAAATAAGAAGAGAAAGAAAACATTAGACTTACAGTTATTGCGTGGGACGCAATTTGGATACCATACGCATTTATCGTTTTGTTTACAGGTGATCATTAGATTTTCTTTGTAACCATTAGAATAAAAAAGTAGACTAATTTATGTCAAATTAATAATTTACTTTTAATGCTATAATAAACGTTTGCATACCATAAAACTATTTGTTCCAACTGTTATGTAATTATATTAGAATCTAGAAAATACCATTGATATATAACTTGAATGTCATTATAAAAGATGTTTATGTCCTGTGGAGGTCGAGGTTCTAAAAATTACTTATGGAGTCATGGTATATCTGAGAAATAAATAGTGTTAGAGAGCGATAACAATTTTTGCAAGAAAACTGCATAAATTAAAAAAGCTACTGTTTGGGACCGAGTCATATCAGCAGTCTGTTTAAAAATATTAAAAAAATATTTTTGCATGTATCTGTCAGATACCACGACCTTAGCAGGGTTAATTTATTAATAGTAATCAGATAAAATAAAGATGTATAAGAGACACTATTCTAAATGTTATATAATCTTGTTTATTTACTTAAATATTTGCAGATTTTATATATAAACAATGGAATCAGGATATATAATAAAGAATAACGCAAGAATCACTGCGAAAGATGTAAATTCAGATGCATCGTCAGAATGCATCTGTTACAGGCCGCACTCTAATGTCATATGCAATGGTTGTGGGTTTTGGACTAGAGGAAGAGTAAGAAACTGTTGTCCTCAACATCCTAAGGTTATTATCGTTTCAATATTTTATCTATTAAAAGAATCTTTCTTAATTGAACAAAAACATTAATTTAAACAATATTTAAACAGTCTGCTACCTGCCTAAAACATTACTTTCATTATTATCTTTTTCTTGTTTCACAGATTGTATTTTTACACGATCATGCTCAGTGTCCACGCTGCAGAAGCTATGCCTTTATGCTTACAGAGATCTAGGACAAATGTGACATTAGTCTTTTTGTCAGATTACAGATAAGTTACAAATTAGACAGATTAAATGAAAAAATAAGATATAAAAAGATGATAAAAAATTGTGAAATGATTTATTTGATTAAGACTTATTACTGTTGTTTTACTACATTAGCAAGTAAACATATAGAGTAAAGAATATAAAATAACAAATAAATATTGTAACTATGACAATAGATTTGTTTGGAAAAGACAGATATTTTCATATATCTATATAAGATGATATTGAAAGATAAGCATTTATGTAGACTGTCAAAATGTTTAATACCTGTTTAGGATTAACAAGAGTATTTTTCTTTATTATTTTTTTTTTTTATGTATATAATACAGAGTGTTATCAGAAATAATAGTATATTAATTGTTACAAACGACTCTGGTATTACAAGAAAATATAAAACTACCCAGCAAACACAGAATATTGCAGCAATGTTGCAATGTTGCTGCAATATTCTGTGTTTGCTGGGTAATGATTTATTATAAAAATACACACATATGTATATGTGTATGTATGTATATGTATGTATGTGTGTATAGTAACAGTAATAAACAGTAACAAAATATTTTGGCAGTAAAGATAGATAAGAAGACAAGAGATGATATATTGTCTTAGCAAATCAATACTATTATTTAATACTTTGTATTCTGCCAAATGTAAACGCTGACTTGTCTCTTGTGATATTTTCAAATAAAGTGTGTCTATAAAAAATCATATATGGAAAATTGATAATAACATTAGCCGTAAAGACATTAAAACTGAATAAAATTCTTTCTAATTTAATGGAAAGTAGAAATGTAATTTTATAATCTAGTAAACATCAATATGTTAGCATTCAATGTATGCTATCGACGGATATGTAAATGAAGATATTAAATATAAAAAAACATGACATTGAAGATATTAGGTCTGTTCGTGTTGCTTGCACTTTTTGCACTTATTATTTTTGTTGGCGCTTTCTCTCTCTCTCTCTCTCTCTCTCTCTCTCTCTCTCTCTCTCTCACACACACACACACACACACACAATTTTTAAATTGATGAATTTTAACAGATGTCATACTAGAAACAAAACTGGTGCATGCGTATCGAGTTACCTAAAAAGTAACTAGGGCTAAAGTTACTATACAATACACATTTATTAATCAAGGAATTATTACATGATTTATCAATATAATAAGAATAATACTTATATATACGGAGCTAGCAAACGACTAGCAAACGATTTGACACCGAAATTTTCACGAAATCATGACATAAAGGTTCCAATGGCTATTTCACCTAGTTAGACTTGTCCAAATTTATCCAAATTTTAATTTCGATTTTTTGTCTAAATTTGTCTAATTAATATGCAAACGAAACAAAAAAATATGCAAACGCTAGCAAACGAATGGCATTCTCAAACCTGTTATATCTGTTAAGCCCGTTTCAGACTATCGACTGTGACGGCCGACTCGAGTCGCCGACTCGAAAAATAGACTGCAGTCTAAGGCCGGTATTCATAGTCCGTTCTTATATTTAAGATCGTCTTAAGTAATGTCTTAAGATATCATCAACCAATCAGAGAGCTCTATCAGCATCTTAAGACATTACTTAAGATGATCTTGAAATAAGAATCGACTATGAATACCGGCCTAAATGAGAGTTGGCCGATTCAGTCAATCGGCGCTTCATTGTGATTGGTTTAAGATCGTAGTCGGCAGTCGGGCAGTCGGTAGTCTGATACAGCTTTAGGCCTATTCTACAATAGGTCGGGTGTCGTGAGCCGTAAGAATTGACCAATCACAGTAGAATGTGAGGAGAGTATTCAACTGTGATTGGTCAATTTTTACGGCTCACGACACCTGATAGCAACATACGACGTATTGTAAAACAGACTTTAGTCCGACAGCTGGCGTATCCGTGGTGTAAGCGCCAAAGCGAACGCAGCTAATGAGTGACCAATTAGGACGAAGAAATATTAAGATTTCTTCATCCTGATTGATCATTCAAAGTTAAGGTCGGTTTATACAAGCAATAACCGTAAACTTATGCCGGAACCAGTAAAGTTCAATACTAGGGTTTCAATGCTTCTGTTTATCGAGACTTTCCGGATGCTGGTACCTTATGTTGCAACCGTAAAGTTGACTCAACTTTAACTTTACGGCATAAATCAATGGCTACAGTCTCCATAAACCAGCCGTGGACGGTAAATAGTATCGAAAGCCAATGGAAAGCGATCGAAAATTATAACCTAATAATCAAATTCGTCTTATTGAGATGTCATCCTTGTATATTTTACAAAATATTCTATATCTACTGTCTTTAAGTCATAAAATAAATTGTAAAAATGACATTTAATTATTCTTTTTCTATTTATTGGACGCACACCCTAACGACGTTTTCTTCTATGATTATAATTGCATTAGCAGCATAATAAGAAAAGCCAAGGATTACTAAAAACATTACAGGCACAATGACAATCATCATTTGTATTACCCATTGTGCTAAAAAATCATTTTTAATTGTTCAATTTAAACGACGTGATCACAGGATAATTTAGATTAAATCATGCGGCATACAACATACAGCAAACCTCGATAAACCACGGCAACAAATTTTATGGCATAAGTTTACGGCACTTAAGGCTGGTTTATGCAGGCAATAACCGTAAGAAATTGGTCAATCATAGTCGAGAATTCTTCTATAAATTAATTATGATTGGCCAATTTCTTACGGTTATTGCCTGCATAAACCAGCCTTAAAGGTCATAGCACACAAAAAACTTGAGCAGTAAAACTTAGGCGGTAAGCGAATTAGCCAATGACAGTCGAGAATATAACGTAAGCAGTAGCAAATCCAACACGTTGATTTTCTTACGGCATACGTCTTACTGCTTAAGTTTTCCTATGTGCCATGGCCTTAACTCTACCCGACGAGCATGTACAGTGCGTTGCATTGATGCCTGGGGTTCGATTTTAGGGACCACATTTTTTTCTTAGTTATTTTTACGTTGACCGAATGCTGCGTCAACGATCACGAGGCAGCATTCGGTCATGAACGTAAAAATAAAGAAACGTGGTCCCTAAAATCGAATCCCAGGCATCAATGCAACGCACTGTACAATGAGGTGCATTAATGAGATCCTTTTTCGGTGTAGTTAGTACAAAAGTCATAGCAATCTTAGCCAATGGCCTAATACACCGAGCACTTGATACTTGTACTAACTAGTAACTTTTTATTAAATTATCTTAAGCTAAGACTCCATGCATGCGGTGAGCCTGCGGCAAATAGTGCGGTGACCAATCAGAAATCAGGCGCAAGCTGGGCTGCGGCAAGCTCCGGAATGATGCACATCCCTGATTGGTCACCGCACCATATGCCGCAGGCTTACCGCATACATGAAGTCTTAGCTTTAATTTCGGCAATAAATTTAAAGAATAGTATATTAAGCTAGTATAATATAAATTAAGATAATTAATTAAATATACGTTTTATGTATACATTTACATGCATCATCGAAATTAAGATAATTTAATAGAAAGTTACTAGTTAATACGTGTATTAAGTGCTCGGTGTAAACTAGGCCAGTGAGACGAAATCACTAAGCCAATGGCAACACATGATTGGGTAAATTGCTGGTCTTTCTACACCAAAAAAGGACCTCATAGGCTACGGTTCACTTGACGCTACAAATGCGAAACATTCTTTGATTGGTCAATTTGTAAAATTCTTTGATCTAATTGGTTAATCAAACGCTTCGAAGCATTTGTAGCGTCAAATGGACTGCAGCCATTAATGCACCTCATTGTACATACATACATATGTACAATTTTCGAACGCAGCCACTCGGGTTGGGTTAAAAGTTAAAATCCACTGTATACTTGAAAGCGCTATGAGTGTCGACACCGGCACTTTTGATGTAATCGACCGAGATGGCCGCTCTCACTGCTTTCTATAGTTTATATGTATTTCTAACCTAGTTTAAACTCAAGTTTAAACGTAAGTTACTCAACACATACACAACGGACACTTTAAGTATTGTATTGTGCTTCCGTGAATTTTATTGTCATTACTGAATGGTAAAAAATTGTTTGATAATTCGCGGAAAACTGTTATTTTATTATTGTTTGCAATAATTATAGAAAAGCTATAGATTCCATGGCATTTCCACTAAATGACCAGGTCTACACAAAATCCTTTACTCCCAGGGAGTACGAGGTAAGTTAAGAGGTAGTTTCGATACCATCGAGACTTGAAAGATATATAGAAATATATGTAATGACATATACAATATATAAATTTTAATTTATTTGTAGGTAGAACTTCTTTACACAGCGAAAGAAAAGAATATAATTGTCTGTTTGGGAAAAAATTCTGAACAAACCTTTCTTTCTATAAAATTGATTCAAGAGTTTGCTACCAACAATAGGAGGTAACAACAATGAAATACAGAAATTGTCTCTCCCTCTGTCTCTCTAATATTAATAGAGTCATTGTTGACAAACATTAGCAAAATATTACTTTAATCGAAGTATATTCAGTATCACACGCGGCACATTATTTTATATAATTTCTTTATACAGAAGTTTCATAAAAGATTGATGTTGAGATGTAAACATTGTTCATTCTCTTCACATAAAGTATCCCAAGTCTCTCAAATTTTAATATCTTTAATAAATCCAATTATTAAGGAATACATTAAATATTAAATCATATTTGTTAAATATATTTTGGAATTTGTCTTCTCATTTATATAGATTAGTAAGTGATGGTGGAAAGCGGGCAGTATATATATTAAACGATCAAGATAAGTGTACAATAATAGGAACTTATATAAAGCAATTAACGGATCTGAAAGTATTAGCATGCGATTCTGATGTACTTGAGGGATTTGATGAAAATATTCAAAGTTCTCATGTAAGAAAAATATATCAGAAAAAAATATTTATCTTGAAAGAAAATCAATCTCTCAAGCAAATATCTATGTTTATATATTTTATACATATAGGTATTAGTTGGAACACCAAAAATCTACGCACAACTAATATCGGAAAAGAAACTTTTACCGTGTCACATAAATCTAGTCATAGTAGACGAGTGTCATAAATCTATCCAAGATAGCAATCTAAAGTTTGTCCTGCAAACTTTTCTATCGTGCAACAATGTTCCTAGAATAATCGGACTAGCAGTACCAGTGTTTAATTTGACACAAGAACCTGGAAGATTGGGCTTAGAGATAGAAAAAGTAGAGACTGCCTTCCAGTGTCAAGTAGAAACTGCTAATGATATTCTTTCAATAATACGGTAAGTTCAATTACATTTGCTCGCTGACATTGTTCTCGCTGGCTTTGAAACTATGTGAGAATAATTTCTAGTTACAGCCCAAAACCAAGGGAGTATGTTGTGGAGTACGATAGGGGAGAAAAAAAAGACTTGTATAATACGCTTAAAAGTTGCGTGCTACATGCCATTGAATTTTTACAAGATCATCGATATGATCCAATGGAGATTTATACCGAAGAATTTTATGAGGATATTCAAAAAATTCCTGACCCCATACAAAAGCCCTTTGAGATGATGCAAGATTTTTTGTATATATTAGAAACTCTTGGACCATGGTGTGCAGATCGCGCTGCTCTAACATTACTATTTTTAACAGAAAAATTGAAGATCAAAACTCCTTACGAAAGGCATTACCTTCTACTAAATATGATGACATCTGTTTTTATAAAAATTCGGTAAGTGTAATGATAAGTGTAATAACGACTCTGATATCTGTATGCTATGTGTTATGCGCTATACACGCTTTAGTGCACAAAAGAGTTTAAGTTATTGTTTAGTATAATAAACAAAAATTATATCAATTTCACAGTGCTCTTTGTGATAATGAATTTCAACATTTATCTGAAAAAGAAAGGATATATCAATATAGTACTCCAAAAGTTCATCGACTATTGCAAATCTTAAAAATTTATACTCCTTTTTATACTAAAGAAACTAACACTCCAGAGAAAAAAGCAGGTGCTGGTAAGAATCTTTTATAATTTATTAGAGCATACATTTTAACATTCATTAAAAAATATATTGTATTTTTGTATTTTCCTCAGATGTTAATTTAAAGAATTGTGTCACTAAAAGTGACAAAAATATTTCTTTCTCAAGAAGTCAGGAAAAACCTGTGCAATTGAAAAAGTTTGGAGGTAATTGGAAATCTAACGATGACAATTACAGAAAGTTTAAATCGCAACGTTACCCTTGTAGTGGTACAGATCCTGATCAGCTCTGTGGAGTAATTTTTGTGGATAAAGGATTTACAGCTAAAGTTTTATTTTATTTATTAAGCGTACGTGTATAAATCCCAGTGTGGTAATTACAAAATATCGTGTAAATATCAATTTTTAAATATTAATTGCTCATAGGAAATATGTAAACACGATGAAGATTTACACTTTCTGTCACCTCTTTATACTATTGAAAGAAATCCTGATGAAGCTGGTTATTCGAGAGATTTAGAAATGGAACATAGGAAGCAGGAAGAAGTCTTAAAGCGATTTAGAATTCATGAATGTAACTTATTGATCGCAACTTCAATTTTAGAAGAAGGTTTGTAAAAACTTTTTATCATTTATGTTGGGATTTACCTAAAAAAAGGGTTTTGCTTTAAAAAAATACACGCACAAAGAAAAAGTTTGTATGCGTTTATGTATTTTTAGTTAACTATATATATTATATCTGTGTGTGTGTGTGTGTGTGTGTGTGTGTGTGTGTGTGTGTGTGTGTGTGTGTGTGCGTGCGTGCGTGCGTGCGTGCGTGCGTACGTGTGTGCGTCCGTATCACGATACATTTTTCATCATCTTTTTTTGTACTTTTATACTTTATAAACTTTTTCGCGGAAATATTTATCTATCACGATTTGTTAGATATTGTTTCTTTTAATGTATCTATGGTATATTTTACAGGCATCGATATTCCAAAATGCAATTTTGTGATGAGGTATGACTTTCCGAAGAATTATCAGTCATATATACAATGCAAGAGTAGAGCAAGAGCTATGGATGCTTTGCATGTATCATTGGTGCCACAAGAAGTATCTAAAGAACTTATATGGCAGTTAGCTCAGTATCAATATATAGAAAAGGTATAACTCACAAAAGTAAATTTTTATGTAATCCATTGTGAATAAAATTTCAGTCTTGTAAGGCTTCTATTATCTCAATGCAGTTATATCGAATTATGACATTTTAAGCGAGAAAATATATGAATTTTATTTCGCTATAATAGATTTCAAAGAAAAATTGGCTTGCTTTTTCTTTTTCTCAAGTTACTGATATTTGATAACGTAGATTGATCAAATTTTCTTTTTCATCCCAATAGAGTGCATTAGAATGAATACGATGTACATATAATTTAGTTTACATTGTATTTTAGATTTTATTTTTCTTGAGAGGTATCTTCTTTCTTAAAGTTGCATCTCCTGACAATTGAAACAGTAATTGACGTGAGTAGATTGAGAACTGTTGTAATTCTCAAAGAGCGATATATGTTAAGAATCTGTACTGTCGAATGTTGTTATACAATGTATAATGCAAGAAAAAGATTCGTATGATTTCTCGCATCTGCTATCGCAATTCGAAATATGACTGACTTGAGAAAAAAAGAGGAATCTTAATTAATTCGTATTCGGGCTTATCTTTTCAAGTCACAGTATTGCATACGTTTTATTTGATTTATTCATCAACTTCAGTGCGTACCAGTTTTATTATCAACCTTTAATGTGGTCATTATGCCAACCTCAGTCGAAAATTGTAATGGAAGAGCATCAATCTATTTTGTAGACTTTATTATTAAAATGTTCTAATAAAGAGCTAACTGAGGACGAAGAGACTGAAGCAGACATGTATGCTGCAATGATACCACATTACAAACCACTCGATGGTGATGATGCTCCCAAAGTGACTTTTAATTCTGCCATTTCATTAGTTAACAGGTAACATAATGCTTTATTTATGTTATTAATATTTATTGTTAATGGGAAGTACACACAGTACACTTGTACTAAATTAAATTAAGTTAACATTAATGCTTTTATGCAGGTATTGCGCAAAATTACCAAGCGATACTTTTACTAGATTAACACCAGAGTGGTGTATTGAGGCAGCGAATGCTCACGATACAGTCATGTATATCTGCTTATTACGACTTCCCATCAATTCACCATTGAAATATGTTATCACGGTAAACAGCTGTATTTTATATAATATGTATAGAATGTGTAGCGTCAGGGGGTACGTATTAGGAAACTGTTCGGAATGGATTCCGATCGGAATTATTCAATTATTACCTAGATTTCTATTGTGTTTTCTAGGGAAAACGGAGTAATTTCGATCGGAATCCATTCTGGACAGTTGCATAATACGAGACCAGATGTTCCTTTAGTTATAGTTTATTCGTCGATCGATTTTGAGAGATGATTTACGCTTAATGGAAAATATCAAGAATGGGAAATATCAAATTATGTCGTTTTAATTTTAATGTTACATAGCATTTGAACCAAAAATTAATATTTCAATAACTTGTTTTTTTCTTACGAAATTTTAAATTTTTAAATTCTATTGAAACAAGATTCGTTGGAAATTGAGTAAATGATATATGATTTTATCATTTTGTTATCTAAATCACGAGACTTAGTCTGGTACAAGACTTAGTCTGGTCCTTCCTTCGACTTTTAATTTTTAACACATTTAAATAACAAAAACGGCTACTAACTAGTATTTTAAGTCCGGCAAGTATGCGGCGCACAGTTTGGGTAATCTTGTAAATGTTTGTAAATTCACCTAGAAAATTATTGAGCACTAAGATCTACTTTCGATCGGTATAGCTCTTCTCGTTACTGAAATGTGTCGATAGACTTTTCGGTCATATTAGGATGTCGTTTATATTTTAATTTTTATGTTCTCAAACAATATACAGATGTCTCTTTTATGACATAAAAGATAATTAAAACAATTCCATTTTGTGAGAAATGTATATGACAAAAAAGATACAATAGTTTTAGGGATTTTAGAAAACACTTGTGATTGTACGATTTATGTTACGGCATTTTCTTCCTCTTTTATCGCGTCTTAGTCATATCCAATGCCGAATAGAGCGATGGCTAGACGTATGGCTGCCTTGCAAATGTGTATCGATCTACATCGAGAAAATGAGATAGACGATAATTTATTACCTATCGGAAAGGAGAACTTTAAAGCCAAGCCTGAAGATGCAGAGGTACCTGCTTTGCCAGATGAAAGCAGAGCTGACTTTTCAGAAGCCAGACCGGGCACGACAAAACGGCGACAATACTATTATAAAAAGGTTTCTGCAATTTTTTTCTTTTCAAATCTTTCGGTAAAGTTGAACAGTACAAGTAGTAGTGAAAATGTGTATTTCTTGAATTATCTCTTTTCAGACAGCTGAAGCATTAACGGATTGTAGACCAATAGTTGGAGTACCATCTTATTTATATCACATTAAGATGGTACTAAGTTGTCCTTTGCCTGAGGAACAAAATACACGAGGTAGACGTATTTATCCCCCTGAAGAATCGGCCATTGGATTTGGTATACTTACATTAAAGAAGATACCCAAGGTAATAGACAATTCTTATATTGCATGTTTCTCCATTTGTCTATCTTATTATTAATTCAAGAAATTTCTAATTCTTTTAATCTATGTGTCTTATCTAGCTTACTTTTTTTTTTATAGTTGTGTCCATTCCCTATTTATACTAGATCTGGTGAAGTTCACGTGCAATTAAAACTTAGTAAGGAGACTGTAATCCTGGATGAAGTTCAGATAGAAAGAGTCGATACTTTTCTTAATTATACTTTTACAAACGTTTTGAGATTACAGAAATATCTAATGCTTTTTGATCCAAATGCTTCCGAGAATTCATATATAATTGTACCAGTAAAGATACGTAAGTATAAATGTGTTCAATTTGTGTGACAGAAAAACGGATGTAAATTCAAAATTTCATTTCTTCAGATATAATCTATAACGGATCAAAATTATATACAAGAATTTGACACAAATTCTTTTCGTGTTTAAAGTCAAAATTACTAAATATTATATATATTTAGATAATGTAATAAAAATGTATTCACGATTAGATTGGAATATTTTAATTCAAGCTAGTTTTTTATTTTTTATTTTAAAAGGATGTAAATTGTAAAATACATTATTACGAAAATGTCACGTGTAATATTGTACTATATGTACAGTGCTATGATTTATTAATTTTGGGACAATTATATTTAAAAGTCTCTATGATATATTTGATTCTATATCCGTTTTCAACTGGTTAGCCATTTTCTCAATTAAAAAAAAAAAATGTTTACCTTCTCATCACAGTAGGTTATTGTTTTTATTTTTGTGTTTTGCTAATTACAAAGATATAAATATATTAAAATCGATAATGTTTCATTTATTCTTGTCTTCTCAGAAAAGAATGAGATGATGGAATCTTTTAAAGAGATACAAAATCTTTATACAGAGGAGTAATAGAGAGATAATAATACTTGTGATACTTGACCTTTTAGATACAACGTGTGAGGGATCGGATGTTAGCGTAGATTGGAATTTTTTGGAATGCATTTATCAGAATCGAAATGCAGTGCCAACTAAGGTTCCAGAAGAAGATAGGAAAAATTTTAAATTTGATCCATCTAAATATTATGATGCTGTAATCATGCCATGGTATAGAAGTCAAGACCAACCACAGGTATTATATAAATTAATAAATTTAATCTGTAGAAGTATACAGTGAAGCTCTTGTATATGTTGTGCTGCTCTTAATAATAGGCCTGTTCTTTTTAGCTGAACCGACTGCACTAGTTCACAGTTTATCTTCTTCCCTTCACATAAGAACAAGAAAGATAAACTCTGAACTAGTGCAGTCAGTTCAGCTAAAAAGAACAGGCCTAATATTTCGCGGTACTATTTTCTTCTTTCCTCTTTTCACAGTATTTCTATGTAGCGGAAATATGCACAAACCTAAATCCAAAGTCTTCTTTCCCCGGACACGATTACAGCACTTTCGAAGAATATTATTTGAAGAAATACGGTATACAAATACAAAATCTAGAGCAATCATTGTTAGATGTGGACCATACATCAGCCAGATTAAATTTTTTAACTCCTAGGTGAGGCGACAACAACTTGTATTTATCAAAACAATTGTCGGGGCATTGTCTGCTTATTTATCTCGACAATCTTTCAAACAATTTAATATATTTTCTTTTATTCTAGATATGTAAATCGCAAAGGGGTCGCATTGCCTACAAGCAGCGAAGAGACAAAACGTGCGAAGAGAGAAAATTTAGAACAGAAACAGATTCTCGTTGCTGAATTATGCGCTATTCATCCTTTTCCAGCGTCTTTATGGAGACAAGCGGTCTGTTTACCCTGCATATTGTATAGAATTAATGCCTTGTTGCTCGCTAATCAAATACGATGTCAAGTTGCACATATGATAAATTTAGGGCAAGAAAATCTAAATTCAGGTACGCGATTACTGTGTGGAAATTTGTATACATACTTTGAGGAGACAATAACGATTAGAAGCTGACTGAATTTAAATGGTTCGAGATTAATATTTATATAATCACTCCTGATAAAAATTATTCCAGATTTCGAATGGCCTGCGTTAGATTTTGGATGGAGCTTGGCAGAGGTGTTGAAAAGATCCAAGGAAACGGAGAAAATGAAGCAGATTAAAATTGATAATACACAGGATAATTCGTCTTTGAACGATATAGACAGCAGTAAGTGTCAGAATGTGATATCTGATCAAGACACGAATAATAAACAAGACACATCGTGCAACGAAACTGAGGCGTGTAAACAAATAGAACGGGCATGCACCGACAATGCACGAACCGATGAAGCAGAGGAAGATGAGACAATCGCAGACGACGACGAACAGAAGGACGATGAATTGGAGATTGGTACATGGTCAAACGATATGGCATGGTCAAACGATGCGACGATGAATTCTACGATGGATTATGATGCCTCGGATAGTCTAAAATCATTTCCTCTAAATGTGACGGCTTGTGTCTTGCCACAAGATTTCGGTTGGAATGACATTCGATATGGCTCGCCGACGTACGAGTCCGATTTCGATGGTTACGAATCAGATGACATATATAGCGATGGCTTTGCCGACACATCTGATGAAAGTGAGGATGAAAGTAGAGGCTTGAAGATTTCTTACATGGGAGAAAATGTCGCCGAAGCAGTGGAGGATGAGAAACAAATATGTAAGCAGGAGATTAACAAAAAGATTTTAGATCTTTTAGAGACGGAAAAGAATTTTGATAATAATTTCTGGATGTATGCGGAACAAGATCAAGAATTATTACTCGCGAAACACAAGGAAGCTCATTATGAGTTTGCAAAGAGAAAGGAGCATGTTATAATGACCGACGGTACTTTTATATCTTGCAATTCGGATATTACGATTAAGAGGAAGAACTCGTCGAGTTGCCAAACTGAGTGCGAAAAGCCGAATTATAAACATAAAGACTACATAGAAACCGTCGTAAGAAGATTTACTCTCGAAATATTAAATAGGAAGCTACCCACTGAACCTATTCGCTCGGCAAAAAAAGAGATTAACAAGCCAAACGAAACAAATTATTTAAATGACCACCTCTTTAGTTTCGATTATCAACCAGAATTAAGAGGTCATTCAGGACCAAGTCCTAGTCTGATCCTTCAGGCCTTAACAATGTCTAATGCGAATGATGGGATTAATTTAGAGCGATTGGAGACTATCGGCGACTCATTTCTCAAGTACGCTATAACTACATATTTATATTGCACATATGATAATATTCACGAAGGAAAGCTTAGTCACTTGAGATCAAAGCAGGTACGTGTTTCGTTATTATTAAGCGTTTCGATTCTTCGATCACCATCATTTTTGTCCGTTTTTGTTTTAGGTCAGCAATTTAAATCTGTATAGACTCGGTAGGCAGAAGATGCTTGGTGAGAGCATGATAGCGACTAAGTTCGAGCCGCATGACAATTGGCTACCTCCTTGTTATTACGTTCCCAAGGAACTCGAGCAAGCATTGATCGAATCTGGCGTTCCTTCCGCTCTGTGGAATCAAGCCGATATTCCTACCTTGCAAGCTGTCAATCCCACCGAGATAACTCAACTAGTTAAAGAGACTGAGGAAAAACTCGTCATTATGAAAAGTGAATTGGATAAAAATGAAAGTAGACTGTCAAACAATTTAGATAATTTGCGATGCTTTATACCTTACAATTTAATCACGCAGCATAGTATACCTGATAAGAGCATCGCGGATTGTGTAGAAGCTTTGATAGGTGCATATTTAATTGCATGTGGACCTCGCGGGGCGCTTCTTTTCATGACTTGGTTAGGAATTCATGTTTTACCTACGGAGCAAGTTTGTGTGATGAGCGAAAATGAGCCAGAAGAAAGAATACCTGGTAGTACACCATATGTAAACGGAGTCGATCAACATGGTAAAACTACATGGACGCAAGTGAGTAATTAATTCTCGAAAATTGATTTGAAAAAGCAATGTGTATGTTTTGCTCAT
>QKQZ01009212.1:0-22773 GCA_003595255.1 Solenopsis fugax | reverse complement strand
AACTTACTGGTGGCGCCAACTTTTGTCAAACGGCGGAAACTTATTTGTACACCTAATAATATTGCACATTGATGTAAAGAGTTTCTGAGAAATCTTTACCTTCGAACTGTCCGTAAGGCAGGTAAAGGCAATACGCTTTGGTTGCGTAGGAATCTATATCCTCGAGGAGAACGCATAGTCTATCTCATTGGATTTTACATCAGCAAGTATTATAAAGATTTTCGAAATACTGTCTCCCTTCAGATTGAAAAAGAAATAATTCTATCCGAGGATAACGAAGGCATAAGTGCAAAGATAAATGTTATGGGCCATTCTGTCGCTGCAATTGGATTATTCGAGAAATCAATCACTGAGATCGAGCATCTTGAAATCTTGCTAAGTCAAGTGGATAGTATGAAAGTCTGTATCGGTTCTGCTACTTCGAGGCATGAACTGCAACGAATAGACCACCGTTACGCTTACAAAGATAGATCGGGCAAGTGGCGGCATAATAAGTGTCAGTTGTTGTTGAGCAATAGCAAACATTGCATTCGTTTGAAAAGAGCAATGACTAAACGTGTATTGCGAACGAAACAATGTGAGAAGAAAAGTATACGCCTAACGCATTCACTGACAGAACAGAAGCTGTTACAGCGTATGCGAAAACTAAATGCAGCAGCCAAAAAAAGCGAAATCTCGAGCTTTACACTCTCTTACAAGATCGAAAACCCAACTTGCAAAAAAGGAAGCTAAATTACAAAAAATTTATAAAACAAAAACGAAAGAACTGCTGACGGATCAAAATATTCCGGAGAATCAGCGTACTGTGATACAGGAAATTTTGCAAGCAAGTCGGTGCAAAAGCTTTAAAGGGAGACGATACTCCCAAGAATGGATCCTGCTGTGCATGTTATTTCCTGCAAAATTTCCTGTATCGCAGTACGCTGATTCTCCGGAATATTTCCGTCAGCAGTTCTTTCGTTTTTGTTTTATAAATTTTTTGTAATTCAGCTTCCTTTTTTGCAAGTTGGGCTTTTGATCTTGTAAGAGAGTGTAAAACTCGAGATTTCACTTTTTTTGGCTGCTGCATTTAGTTTTCGCATACGCTGTAACAGCTTCTGTTCTGTCAGTGAATGCGTTAGGCGTATACTTTTCTTCTCACATTGTTTCGTTCGCAATACACGTTTAGTCATTGCTCTTTTCAAACGAATGCAATGTTCGCATGCTTTTTCGCTATTGCTCAACAACAACTGACACTTATTATGCCGCCACTTGTCCGATCTATCTTCGTAAGCGTAACGGTGGTCTGTTCGTTGAAGTTCATGCCTCGAAGTAGTAGAACCGATACAAACTTTCATACTATCCATTTGACTTAGCGAGGTTTCGAGATGCTCGATCTCAGTGATTGATTTCTCGAATAATCCAATTACAGCGACAGAATGGCCCATAACATTTAGCTTTGCACTTATGCCTTCGTTATCCTGGGATAGAATTATTTCTTTTTCAATCTGGAGGGAGACAGTATTTCGAAAATCTTTATAATACTTGCTGATGTAAAATCCAATGAGGTAAACTTCATCGAAAATTTTGTTTGCCATCTGCCAAGCCTTCGGCATGCGAACAGCATTATGTGAAATGTCCTGCAATGTCAAACGGATCCTTATCCAGCACACTCGGTACCTATAGAAACAGAGGAAAGAAACTTAAGTGACAGTTCTAACATAATATTTCTAAACACACTTTAGTAATACTGAAGGAGACGGTCCTTCTCATCGATTTAGCTTAAAATTTATAATCTTGTTTATTTTGATATATACAACAAGAATATGAAAGAATAAATCGTCGCTCTCAAGCAGATAAAAAGTTATAAAGTGTAAAAGAACGACACTTGTGAGGTTAGGAAATCTGTCACACCGACGAGATGTAGCGACTTGAGTATGCGCTGTGGTCACGTTAGAGAGTCAAGGATGAACAACTTTTCAGACACACACACTCACGCACACGCACACGCCCACGCACACGCACACGCACACACACACGCACACACACACCACACACACAAACGGAGGGGTGCAAGGGGGTGGGCCGTAGGCCTACGGCCCACCCCCTCCCGCACCCACCCCGTCGGTAAGGGACCATCCCCTTGCACCCCCCCGTGTGTGTGTGTGTGTGTGTGCGTGTGCGTGTGTGCGTGTGTGCGTGTGTGCGTGTGTGTGTGTGTGTGTGTGTGTGTGTGAAAAGTTGTTCAGTATCCTTAGGCCTGTTCTTTTTAGCTAAACTGACTGCACTAGTTCACAGTTTATCTTCTTCCCTTCACGTAGGAACAAGAAAGATAAACTCTGAACTAGTGCAGTCAGTTCAGCTAAAAAGAACAGGCCTCTTGACTCTTTAACGTGATCACAGCGCATACTCAAGTCGCTACATCTCGTCGGTGTGACAGATTTTCTAATCTCACAAGTGTCATTCTTTTACACTTTATAACTTTTTATCTGCTTGAGAGCGATGATTTATTCTTTCATATTCTTGTTGTACATATCAAAATAAATAAGATTATAAATTTTGAGCTAAATCGGTGAGAAGGACCGTCTCCTTCAGTATTACCCACACTTTAAATATGTAAATAATAAATAATAATAAAAAATAATAATGAATAATAATGTCGATACCTCAGTAACGGGTTCGCTCTCAGAAGTATCCATTATTTCCAGTGATTTTATTGCCTCCATTGACTCCATTGTAGCTTCAGAAGTTTCCTTGGAGATTGACATCTCGATAAAGGTTTTATTATCCGGTGCTATCTCCACAGTTGCTGCAGAAACAAAGACCTGGACCAATGTTGCGCTCTCCAACGGTTGTGTATCGACGGTGTCGACAAATTCTGTCCATGAAAAAATCGACGGAGCAGTACCAGGTTCCAGTAGCGGAATTTGAGTTTTAGCACCCTGAAAAATAATAAAATACTTGTAATATATTTGATGGTACTATACATACTATATAAATGTATCATTTTATGAATTTACTTACCACGCCGATTATGTTTCCATCCGCATCTTTTAGAACTTTTTGCCATATAATACTGCTTGAGTGAAAGTGGTTTTCGCACACGCGATGTTTTTGTGTTAATTGCACGTCTTTCGACGTACAGCCTGCCACTATTATCTTCGTTCTTTGGAACACAGAAAAAGTGTTTTTTGTCGGGGTTACTTCTGTAGCCCGAGGTGCAGTTTATTACTATGCAGCGAGGCATTGTACCAAATAGACCAAATATAAAACGCATAAAATCCACGAAACGCACGAAACTCACAAAATGCATGAAATTGACGAAACATATAACCTATATCAATCGACGAGGATGCGATCGATGCATTGATGCACATCGATGGATGGATGGATGATGGTAGGAACTAGTGCCTTTTGCGGATTTTCTGGGTGTAAGGAGTCATTCGAGGGACGCGTAAAAGCATAGCGAAGCATAGGCAGTGTCACCCCGTGGTCTTTGTACCCAGATAGCCAAACGAGTGCAAATTGTCGGCAACTTGCCACAAATATTACTCATAAGTTGTCAGCAAAGCAACAGAAGGGGGTTTTCAGTACGTTTTTGTCAGTAACAATTTTCAAAATATAATAACGACAAAGTTCCCAACAATTCATCGGCAATATACTTATGAATTAGAATTGTTGCTCACATATTGCTGCCAGATTGCCATTAACATTAGTTGTAACAATTGTGTCACGGTTTACTGGACAATAAAACTCAGCGTATTGATATTGAATTGACAAAACATGTTCGTCGTATTAAATTAAAGGCAATGTAATAGCAATTGAGAGCAACTTAATTTCTACAGTTGTTTGGTTTTGATTGAGTTTTCACGTTTGGCTATCTGGGTATAAACATCTACTTTTCCATCTCACGATTATAAATACTGTATCTCTGTAGTATACCACGTCACGCTCGCGCCTCCGCCTAAATCATGTAAAGCGCAGCGTTCTTGTCCAATAGAATAAAATAAATGTCAAATTAATTAGCAAACTGTAACCAGCATCCGTTCTTCTACTTCCCTCTCGCTCGAAACCAATTTTTATCACCGATGCGCACTGAGCTAACTCCGCGCATAAAAATTTCGGTACGTTTTAAACATAATTTCTAATTGGTTACAATTATGGGTGTATAAATGTATAACATAATTTTAAACGGAAAATTAGTTAATAACGAGTAAATGTTTGTGGATGTGTGTCTGTAATGTTGGTCGAATTGATAAGCATAAGGAAAGATTGGATAGAGATAAGATGCAGATATTATTATTGGAATTAGTTGACCGGGTAAAGAATTGACACCTCCGTGTCAGGCGAGTATTCTAAAATCAGATTCTTAAACGGACTCCTGGACCGTGGGTATTGTCGGGGAACAGGAAGGTTCGTTGAAAAAGAGGTAATGCTGGGAAGTGAGCAGAAAGAAGGGAAAGAGAGGGTTCAGGTTAAAAGAACAATTTTCGAGTAATTCAAGAGAGGGGGAAACTTCGGCGATCACGGAGGAAAGGTTCGTAATACGGATCTAAAGAGGAGTAGTATTTCATGCTAGGATCAGGATTCGATGCAGGGGAGTAGAATGGAAAAAATATTAAAGGAAAACGGAGAGTCGAAGGAGAGAGGGAAACAGTATTACGTGTGCTTAAATCTAAAATTTGTTGAGTGATATTTTCGGACGATCCAAGGAGACTGTTTCTAAGATCTCCGTTGCGGGATGGATATTGAGCATCCACTAAAATTTATTTATTTTTTTTTAAGTAGTAAAAGGAAATTTAGGAGAAATAGAGTTTCGATGAACCTTTCTTACTTGACGATAAATTTCAGTTGGCTTCCATAGAAGAATTTGAATGCTGCTGGGGATCTTTGATCCTGGAGTAGAATGTCTTCTTGGAGAGTCTTTTGATGTTGGAATTGTTGTTTTCTAATTGTTGTCTGTTGGAAGGTTGCTGATTTGAAGATCTTCGTCAAATTCGGCTACTTCACCAACTGACTTTAATAATTTAAGTAAAACAATAGCCAATATTTCGGTTAACTACTTGGGTCTCCGAGCGTAGAGAAAAGAATTGCAACGGAAATAGAATGACACCGTGGTCAGAAAGCAAGTCGTATAAAGAGTGCCGCTTTGTCTTTGTACTCCCTTTTATACAATTTCTCCCGATTCATCCTCCCAGGGTATAGGAATCGCCTGATCGGTTTCGGTTATCACTAGATATGTACTGGATTGCATTCTCTTCGGCATTGAATGACGATTATCACCCATTAGATATCTCTGAGTGTCGTCTTCGAAATTCGCTTCGCGGGTTCTAATATGCTATTTCAGACTTCCGTTCGAAAGGGGATCTTAATCGTCATCCAATCCGATTCAATCAATATGTCCCTTTAAAATATTTATTTAACAATTTTATTATAGAAAATTCTTTTGCGAAAGAAAAGAATCTTCTGGACGTAACAGTATAGTAAAAAATAATAATTCTTTTATATTGTGATTTAAAAGTTATTTAATTTTTTAAACAAATAGCCTTATAGATCATAGTTCAATCAAGTTCTGATATTTATTGTGTGATTTTATATACACGAAACTGCGTGAATTTGAAAATGTATATAAAATTACACAATAAATCATCAGCACTAGCTCAAGCAGAACAACGAGTCACAATAATGTCAAAATGACATCAAAGTGAATCGTGATTGATCGAAAAATAACTTAATGATCATTTTGCAGTCACTTTGACATCATTTTGACGTCGTGATAACGTTTTGCTTGGGAAGATATCTAGCTATGATCTATAAGGCGTTTGTTTAAAAAATTAAATAACTTTTAAATTAATAAGAGATTTATTTTTTACACAGATATAATATTAGAACAATGTACGAAATTAAAAATTTTTTGTAATACTGTGAGATGTGTGATACATACATCTTTAAGAGCTAAATGCTTCTTTTACGTTTAGTTTACGCTTTCTAGTAGTTTTACGCTTTTATCACTCTTAAGATTCGATTTAAGGTCCAATTTTTGTTTTTACCAGGTTGTAGATATAACACGTACCAAATAAGTCAAAATATAAACTCGATCTATTATTATTATATATCTGTAACAGACGTACGCCGCATCTCATCTTTTGGCTTACCAGAATGATGTTGTGTTCAAATCTCCAGAGGCTCTTAAACGATTAGTTGATCGCGCGGTTGCTAAATTTTCAATTTACGCAAACGACCATCTCTTGACAGAATTACTCTGCCGAAACAGAAAACATTATCCACAAGTAGAAGCATTGATTGTATTCGATGGTAGTTGGACTAAGGAATACACAATGAATTTTGTCGCGTAAGTTGAAATGAGACGACTTTGCTGTGTTACGGATTTTTTGTGAATTAAAAGATAACTATTGCATACTGTTCAACAAAAAAGTTCAAGAACGAAACTAATTAGGTTTGTTCGCATAGTTTGAAATCCCCAAAAATTTTTGCACTTGAAACGAGATAAATATATGCTCGATCATAGGGAAAAAAGATGCACAATGAAAATATGTGCACTAAGAGTTGAAAAATAGTACGATTATTATATTTTTGCTTACTTCAAACTTTTAATTTTTTTTACAGTAACCATTACATACTATTACGATCTTTTAGTAACCAATACGATTTCGCAGTAACTATTACGTATTTTATAGTAATAACCCAGCAAACGGAAATGGATTCAAAATATTTAAAATAGAAAGAAATAGATTCAAAAGATTAAGAATTTAGATTAGGCAAATCGATGAATCCATTTCTATCTAATTAAAGTTTAAGAATTCATTAAATCCGTTTTAATCCAAGTGAGATTAAAATTACGGGATTTCTACCTTTTTTCAATCCAAAAAAGTTACGCAGATCATATAATCCATTTTAATCCATGAAAACAGGATTAAAGTAATTTTTTTTTCAATCTAAAAGATGTTTTCGCAAATCATACAATCCATTTTAATCCATAGGATTGAAATGACTTAATTGTTGTCTTTTAATTTTAAATATATTCAAATGACTTAAAATGGATTACATTTTCAATCCATTTTTATTTACTAGGAAATACAGATTGACTGTTAAAATTTATTTCCTAATTTCCAGTACCATTAGTATTGTATCGTTCTAGAATTATTACGATAAAGACCAGTAATGATTCTGGTACAATAATAAACAAAAAATTCTTTTTTTCTTATTTTTTTAACACTACTTATTTTTCTAATATTTTTATTGCTTACTCTGTCTTCGTTGTTTCTCATCCCTAACAGCACACTTTATCTAGGGGATGTCCCAGGGATGTTTTCAGGACGTACTGACGTCCCATGGACGTTCCACGGGTGTCCCATGGGTATCCCTGGGAGATCTGTGATGTTAGGGATATACAGGGTGTTCCTACCCACGATAAATATTTTAATGACAGATTATTTGGAAAATTTTAAGACGAAAATTCTAATACTAAAATGTCGAGGCTATAATAATTTTCAAATGGGAAGAGTTTAAAGATTACGAATGACAGGGCTAGACTTTCGCGCGCTCAGGGATGGCAATGTGCTCCCCTGAACCGAATGCCTTTTACAATAATGAAATTGTTGTAAAAATACACAATGAGAGTTTTATTAAGAATCTAATTCTGTTTATCTATAATAAATTTAATATAAAATCAAATAAATATTTGCACATAATAGTTTAATAATTACGTCGATATTGATGTATCAAGTATCAAAATTGTCAAAATGTCAATCATCGTTTATTTGATTCATACGATAAAAGTCTTTATGTAAGATCGGCCAATAGTGTGAATATTAATGTGAATATTAATGTAAGTAGAATAATGTACCGATTACATTAACCTGTGAAAATAGACATTTTTTTCAGCGAATATAATGAGACTAATTGTGATTTTTATAGACAATTTTGCATGCTGGACACGAATTTGTTGTTCAAATTTGGCTATTACATTATAATTTTGCGAAAAATGACATCAAAGAGGAAAAACACGACGATTTTGAGGGTTTTATAGTATCCGCAGCAGAATTCTCTCTAAATTTCATTAACGCTACATGAAAGTATAAACTTTTAGATTTAAAATGCATTTTGTTCCATTTTGCTACGATCTTTCATTTCCTAGATATAATTGGAAGAAGAAATAATAGTTGTACGCGGCAAAAACCATTGTTCTTTTTGTGACATCATATCCAAATTCTATAATACTAGCGGAGAGACCCACGCGGTCGGGCCTTCGACTCTTTCTATTATATCTTGAGCTATCAATATTTCTATTTGTTTTTCCACCTTCTCGCGCAATTTAAATGAAATTCTTTTTACGGGTTGAGCAATAGGCGTATATGCTTTATCAATCGGTAATGTTAATTGAAAATCTTTTAATTTACCAATGCCTCTAAAAATTGGATCTTGCTCTGTTTCAAAATCATTAATATTACTTATTTCCGGTCCTATCCGCAAAATTCCTAGCTTTATTGCCGTTTCATATCCTAGAAGCGCTCTTCCCTTACCTTTTAACACTAAGAATGTCGCTCGAGTTTTCTGATTTCCTATTTCAATATTACAATGGAATTCTCCTAGCAAATCTAACGCTTTTTTCTGATCGTATGCATATATCTTTTTTCCATCCGCTTTTTCCGATTTACATCTAATATTCTGCGACTTACACCATTTCCACGTTTCTTCATCTATTATATTACATGACGCGCCTGAATCTACTAGCAAATTTAAAATAACCCCTCCTATCGCGACGTTAATACATTTACCATCCACGGCGTAGATTTCTTTTCTTCTCAGACCAAACGCGTGCTCATTTTTTTTCTTCTTCCGTCCTCTCGTCGAGCCTTCGAACCCCTTTTTTTGTCCGCTTTTCCTGTAGCTGTTGCCGCTTGTCTCCATCCTTGTCTTGCAAACCCTTGCGAAGTGTCCTGGTTTTCCACATTTACTGCAGGTCCTCTCTCTCGTCGGGCACTCCTCGTCTGTGTATTTGTGACCCTTACATTCACACCGATAGCATTCGGCGTTATCTGTTGTCTTCGTCATTCCAGTTTTTATGTTTTTTCCTGTCCGTTATGCGAGCCACAGCTTCGCCTTCCATGCATTTCGTCTGCAGCGAGACTGCTTCCATTGTCTTTGCAATCTCTAACATTTCGTCCAGTTTCACTTCACATTTTTCTAATAAACGTCTGCGTAATTTCGTTAAATGGCACTTCTCTATCACTTGACTACAGATTTCTGTATTCACGTCTTCAAAATTGCAATTCTTCGCTTGTTGCCGCAATCTTGAAACGTATTGCACCATCGTTTCTTCGGTGCCCTGAGACAGATTTCGAAAAATGTGTCTCTCATATGTCGTATTCATTTTTGGTTTGAAATACGCTTCCAATACTTACACTGCTTTGGTGTACGGTGTTTCTCCTTCCGTAACTTATTCCGCTTCCGGTATCGAATAGAATATGTCTTGCAGATCGAATCCTCCATAGATATAACAGCATTGCCTTTTTCCTCTGCTCATCCTCTATTTTCTTGCTTATCAAAAACAGCTTGAATGCCCTTAACCATCGTGTCCACTTCTGATACACGTTTCCAGTTTCAGCATTCGGATCAAATGTCGGCAGATTTATCGTTTCCATATTCATCTTCTTCTTTCTTCTTTTTGGCTTAATTCTCGTCTTCTTTGACTCGTCGCCAAATGTAGTATCTTTATATATCCACTTTATTGCTATTACTATAAGATACAATATATAGTCACACGAGACACGCATCCACGTGCGTCCGGCTCACAACCGCGCTTATGTCTAACGCTTGCCTAATGCGCCTCTACGTGTGCGCCTTACGCTTTGCCAGTCCAGTAGCGTATCTATACACTACAATTATAAACAAAGTTATTTAATAAAATGAAAATGAGAACCATATTACCCTCTTCTCTTCTATATAAATGAATAAAATGTTAACAAAACATTCAAATGTACATATATTCTTGTAATAATATGTCCACAAGTGTAATAACATGTCCACAAGAAGAATAAAGAAGTATAATTAAATGCTAAAATGTATCTTAAAAACGAAATGCTCGAAAGTAAAAATGCATAAAATCATATACGATGCGAAATATGTTGGAAAGTTCAGCGCGGGTCGTCGATGACCACACAGTACAACGTTTTAATTTAACAAATTAATTTTTAATGTTCGAGTACTTGTCAAAGATTCGATTCTTTATGTTAAAAAGTATACTTATAAGTATATTTCTTGAATCTTGCAGGTACTCGTTAATACTCGTAGTATTAACTCAACTAATGTTGCATTCTTGTGTGACGAATGCTGGCATTTTCGTAATAGCAAGCTTGTTTACTATCTACCATCAATCTGTCAATACTGTGACGGTTCTGACGACCGGAGCATAATCTTCGTCGTCCGTCCACGACTATAGTTCGATAATCCGCAAGACTCGATTTACTAAAATTTTTGGGCGCCAGGCACGAGAGAGTGTGCCACTCTTTTATCAGACGCAGAAAGATATACTTTATTTTACCGCGATCGTCGTGGACTTTGACGGCACCGACAGCCGGCTGCTCAGCCACGACGGTGGCAGAGAAGGGGGTGGTTCGGTGCTGGCGGATGGAATAAGGGAGAGCAAGAGGAACTACGCAATGACGAAACGAGAATTAATAATAAAAAACAACAATCTATATTAGTAGAGGTTAGTGAAATTACACTGAATTCTGCACGCAGTTCGCCGGCGTGCGATAAGCGTTACAAGTTCGCGGGATGTTATAGCGAATGATATACTTTACCGGACTGTACGATTAGACAACGACGGAATATGAATTTCTAGCTCGACCGACACGTAACGCGTAGAAAAGGTGCACATGGCGATTATAATATCTGCGGAATTTCACACGCACACTCTATTGAAAAAGATCACGTAATCGCACGGAAATTATACGACAATCTCACGAAAATTTTCCACGGACGATATCACGCATAACAAGCACACGGAACGTACAGATGTAAAACGGCGACTTGACTGTAGCGCAGCAGACGCGAATGCCGGAAAGAAATCTCTATTAATCGTTAATCACGCGGTGGAATCGAACGGGCGACGTTGCGGCAGCGGAAATCTCTACGCGGAGCAAAGCTCTAACTTCACGCAAAAGAATGAGAAAAGAAATGGTATTTTAATAGCGCTTAACGCCGCGTACGTCCGATCACGAGATTGGCGACTTTACACAATCAAGAGGCGCAGTCGCGACTCGCGCCAAGTCTACGCTTTAGCGAGTCATCAGACCCTCTTTTACCCGAGTCGACGAGTTCGAGACATGCGAGATTATCCTACAGTAATAACGGCTGAACCGATCAGGTTCTGAGTAGTCTCAAATGATAGCTTGGATAAAATGACATAATAAAAATGTTTTTATTTTTTCTCTCCGTGCCCCACGAGCGGAGAAATCGCGATGCAAAGTCTAAGTCTCATTTTAAGATCACGTTAAGAAACATCGTCGTCGCCCGTTTTAGTGTTGTCTATTTCATATTTTTGACACAGAATGGCGAGTGGCGCTACCGTATTCATGCGACTTGTGATGCATTATAGTCGTGCTCATGTTGCCGATGTGAGATGACAGGTTTCCTAACCCCCTAACCTCAATAGTCGTCAACAATATTTTTTCGGTTCGCGAGGCAGACGACACTTTTTATCTGCCGAATTCATTCGTTTCGTAAAGTGAATAATTATGTTGTAATTGTATTTGTGTCACAGAATCTTATACGTGCAGTTTGCAATTATCATTGACGCTCGTCTCATCGGTCCGAAAACGGCACGGAACTGCTTTCTCTGCGTCTTCTCTTTCTCGATACGGATGTTGTCTCTTGTTACTCCGTCTCGGGGCACGCTCAGTACAAGTGCGGATCGATCCTAAATCCTGCGGGAGGCTCGCGGTTACGCGCCCCACTTAGCATAATAGCGCTGCTTCCGTATTGGTCGCGGCCGATGTCTCGAGCGTCGCGGGGTGCGAATAGCGATTCCGCTCGGCATCGATGACGTTTTCCGGGCGTGCGAGACTCAAATTCGGCAGGCTCGATCAGCAGCGTCGATTCCTCGTCGGCGGAAGCTAATAAGGAGCTGCCGTGTTCCTCTTCCTGAGGATGGCTTCCGTCTCAGGTCCCCGGTGATCTTCGGAGGATTCTCTTTCGACAGGGTGAACTTCGTGTCCCCTCTCGCACGATGGTCAATGCGGCGCCTTCCTCACGTACTTTTTCTCAGCCGACCTCTCGTCTGTCCCTGCAATTATCAATAGCTGCAGCAAGATATTTCGTTCAGCGAAAAAATGGATACGAAAGTAGGGGCGGTACAATCTTCGAGCTCCCGCGAATCGGGGTGCCCTGTTACTCCCTCGGTGGTAGTCCTCCTCGCTTCCTTTCGGGCGAACGAGACGTCAGAAGTGTACAGAGATCTATCATAGTCGCCGCTTCTGCTCCGATTAATTTCCTGACGCTTAATTATTATTATTCAGACGGCGCGGGGACGACACAAGACGATCACTCACACGTAAACGATCGCGCCTACGGAATCGCGCCTGCTCCCGAGATTGAAGGATGCAGCATCTGTGTCGCGTCGCCGCGGTCGGATCATGCGGTCTTTGTGACGGACGACGAACGAAATTCGCCCCGTCACAATACATACAACGGATCTGTCTGTTATCAACTTCCAATTTGTCGTGCATTTTGACAAAGGGATAATGTTGCATTCTTGCGTGACAAAATTTTTGCAATAGCAAACTTGTTTAATATCTGTTATAAATTTATCGTCAAAATTTTTAACAGATTTGTTTGATTTTCATCGCCAATTTGTCATATACTCTGCCAACAAGGTTGTAGCATATTTGGTAGAAATCTGCTAACAATACCGGAAATAACAATGTATGCGGACCAAAATCTGTTGCCAACCTTTGCATGTTGTTGATATGTACTACTTCGTTCGTTGCACAGAAGCCGATTAGGGCCTCACAATTTTCATTTTTATTATAGGTTCGTTGTAGCGATGTGGCAGAATGAGTTGCGAGTTTGCTCTCCGTGCTAAAGATCCGGGTTCAAATCCATCCAAAACAGGTGTAACTCTAAATTGGTTTTTAATTGATTTAGAAAAAAATCGCCATCTTTTAAAAGGCAAAGGCACACCACCGAGAGTAACTCTGAAGGAAAGTTTTTTCTATAATAGGCCGTTCGGTGTTAAAACTGTAGGTCCAATATATCTATGGATACATGCCGAAAAGATCGCCTATGCGCTGACATAAGCATATGGCATGCGAAGAAGAAGATAGGTTTGTTAAATTTTGTTTGATCCCACCTATAACTGCGTTCCTCACCCTTGCATTTAAGTCTTTAAACAGAATTACTTTTGCCGGGACTTTATTTAGTCAATATGTGGGAGGTAATTTTCGTGGAGTAGAATTTCCACCTCCGAATGGGTTCTCTTGTGCTCGGACTTCCCACTGTACATTAGTGCATAATTGGAGTATTCGCTGTTCTTTGTTCTTTTTTTCTTATAGTGTTTTTCTTTAGGATAGGCATTGAGTCCGTGTAACCTGCGTGTAAATGCTGCATTCCATACTCCATGGTTATAACACTCGCTCTACATCGCCCTTGAGACGGTATAGTAAAATCACACATCGTGCATAAATTTATAAAACTTGAACTACACTGAAACCATAGAAACACATCATACACATGTTGTACATCTCATATACTCTCGGTATAATGTTTCGGGATTGCAATGTTGACGTTTGTCTGAAGGGTTTGGATCCAAGGAAACTCACGGAGGAATTGGATGGAATTAACACTGCACGAACTTAGCTCTGATAACTCCTTTTATTTCTATTATCTTCGTCACAACTTGTTTACATAGCTGCCTTTTTGTTTCCGGGTTTACACGCTTAGACTCACACGTACGAACCCAGATAGCAAAACGTGATAACTCAATCTAAAACAAATTATTGTACAGATTAAATTGTTCATTAATTGCTATTACGCTGCCTTTTATTTAATACAACAAAAATATTTTAGTCAATTTAGTATCAATATGCTGAGTTTTATTGTCGAGCAAATGTAGAACAATTATTGAAGTCAATCTGTGATAAGAATATGCCAATAAGTTGTTTAGAACTTGCCATTATTATATTTTGAAAACTGTTTATAGCAATCTGTGAGCAACATGACAGCAACATGTGAGCAACAATTCCCATTTATAACTTGTGATAAGTATAATGCCGATAAGTTGTTGGGAACTTGTCGGTATTACATTTTAGAAACTGATGCTGGCAAGAACGTACTGATAAGAAAATACCCCCTTCTGTTACTTTGCTGACAATTATGAGAATATTTGTGGAAAGTTACCGACAACTTGCAATTATTTGTCTATCTGGGAAGCGTCGCGACGTGTCGGGTTTCAATGGTGATAGTAATGTATGAATGTCTATTTAGCTTTCCGACTTTTTTCGGGTTTCGTTCGGCTGGCTATCTCCGATTTCTCGTTCGAATGATTGGTAGTAATATTACGAGTTTACGCTTATATTTTTGTTGTAATTGTTTGCTCAGCGTAACCAAAGCATACAAATTTGCAATACTTGCGAGACTAAAAGTCGAGTACGAATTTGCAATTTTCGCGTTTTGGGAGGAAGTTCGGCTTTCACATGCATGTATGATAGTCTTTCAAAAGGTTGTTAAACACTCTTCGAAAGACTATGTACGGCTTTCGCTAACCTTGCATTTTGGCAATTTCTCGAACTACAATTGTACTTGTTTAAGCACATAGCAATAATATCGTTTCTTGTTGCTATGCGCTTGGGTCATAGCTTAGTTACAACCCAATAAATACCGAATAAAGTTCGCCATCAATAGCCATGGAAATACGCTGTCTAAATATTACACTAGTGGACGATAGTGCAGCCAAGGAAAAATGTTATTAGATTCCGAGAGATCGCAAATTCCAATTTTATTTCCGTTTATTTCGTATATAATTTCTTGATCTTTTAACTCTAAAGGTAAATAAAAGGGCCCTAACGAGCAGATTTATTCCGAAACAATAATACACTTATAACGATGCACCCCTAAATTGCATCGTTCCCGATGTCCACCAGCCGGGAAAGCCGCCGGGCTATAAATGGGGGGCACGGTGTGCCCATTTTAATCGCAGCACATCATATAAGTTCGGCCGACCGTTAAGCGAAGCACGCCGATCCATCACACGCGCTGAGTCGGCGCGCACGCGCACTCGAGGGAAAGAGCGCCTCTCCACCGGCGGGGAGAGCGCGTCTTCCACCCGACCGATCTCGCTGCTTGTCCAGAAACGCCGCAAATGACGTAGCGAAATATGTCACCGTACCGCCACTCGTGCTGATCGGATATAAATACCGCCGATCAACACGAGAGAAGAAACTCCGTCGTTAGCCACCACTCCGGTCTCATTCGCTCGCTACGACTACATTCGAAGAAATGGTCGCAGAGTACTGGGCCGTGGCCAAATGTTCTTGGGCCGGTATTCATAGTCCATTCTTATATTTAAGAGCGTCTTAAGATGTCATCAACTAATCAGAGAGCTGTATCTTAGGACATTACTTAAGACATTACTGATCTTGAAATAAGAATCGATTATAAATACCGGCCTTGGTCTCGAACACCGCTCCCGTCTACCGCTCGCCTCCAGAGACCAAGCCTGAGCGCAGCGTCAAGCGTCTTGACCTGCAACCAGCGCCGACTCTCGCAAGGGCAAATGCATCCGCACCCTCCATTGCAACGATCAAAACGGGGCCGCCGTGTCGGGGTCTCGGCCAAGGTACTTGGCGAGTTGCAGCGGCTTTCCTTGCCGTCTGCGTGGTTTCCCACCACGCATGCAAACGTGGTGGATCGATCCGCCTATCGATCCGTCCCGGGCTAGCCCGCGTTGCGCACGTCAGGCCCTGCCTATCGCATACATCGCGAACGCGCGAACCAGCCCCCCCCGCGCGCTCCTCGGAGCGTCACTACCGCACGACACGCGTGTTGGAGACAGCTCCGCCCGCCTGTACATATGCCACGTTCGCATATTGTTCGCTTATCCGTCCGTGAGTTTAATCTTTCTGCTGTAATTTCGGTGTCCGTCCGTGCGCTTAATCTGTCGTTATAATTTCGTTGTCCGTCCGCGCGATAATTCCGAATGTATCATTCACCGTTCTATTTTGCTCGGAAGTAATAAAGTTAATTCTAAAGTCGCTTTCCGATCACATTCTTCGCGCCCATCTCTCCTTCCTCCCGTGCGAGCCATTTCCGTGCACCGCTCCGACTGAGCTGGATCCGCGCACGGAAAGTCGATTTATTTAACACTTTAAAACCTTTTAAATTGCCATAAATTATAAAAACCGAAACAGATTTATTCCGAAAAGATAATATACTGAAATAAACCATAATTTTTATTTGCTCGGGATCGGTTCAGTGCTTTTAAGCGGAAATAAAAATTGGTTCGATTTACGCGGGCGGCGATGACGGCAATTCGGGCGAGCGTGAAGCGGCAGAACCGTTTGAAGTGAGCGCGGCCTGGGCTTAATAGTCCCGGGGTGAAATCCTACGGTGTGGGTGGAGGGACCGCCGGCTCCTGAGAACCTCAGGCGTGCACGAGAATCTCGTACACGTTTTACATGGCGGGTGGAGTTGCCGGGTGGTCGCTGTCTGAGAACCTCGGAGGCGGACGAGAACCTCGACAGATTTTCTGGCGGGCTAGGAGTTATTGCGAGGTAGGAGCGATTGACCGTCGAGAACTTCGACCGTGGCTGAGAACCTTTACCACGAGAAGCCGGTTGCTTTCGGGAACAGGTTTGTCGAGAGACCGGAGAGAGAGATTCGGTTCGGTTTCTCGGCGGAGGATGGTGATGCTGTGCAGATCGCCGCGTTATTTATACCCGGCGATCTGCCGGCTCGGGTTACTCTGGTTCGACTCGGAGGCGTTTCGGTTATCTAGTGCTCCGTCTTTGTTCGCGCGCGTCGCTTTCCATCGTGCGCGCCGGTAGTACAGACGGCGGGAAACTGGGCCGGATTGCGCGCGCGGGCTTGCGCTAGTTAACGGCCGGCTACGGTCGTTAGCTTTTACGTCTTTTGGAGGCGATTAAGTTGGCGTACTGTGGCCGTTTAAAGCCTGGCCAGGCCTCCGACTGATGGTCGCTGGGTACGATGCACTTAGTGCTTGGGGAGTGCATTCCCAGATAGCCAAACGTGAAAACTCAATCAAAACTAAACAACTGCAGAAATTAAGTTGCTCGTCAATTGCTATTACGTTGCCTTTAATTTAATATGACGAACATGTTTTTGTCAATTCAGTATCAATACGCTGAGTTTTATTGTCCAGTAAACCGTGACACAATTGTTACAACTAATGTTAATGGTAATCTGGCAGCAATATGTGAGGAACAATTTTAATTTATAGTATATTGCCGATGAATTGTTGAGAACTTGCCGTTATTATATTTTGAAAATTGTTACTGACAAAAACATATTGAAAGGAGGATACTCCCTTCTGTTGCTTTGCTGCCAACTTATGAGTAATATTTGTGGCAAGTTGCCGACAATTTGCACTCGTTTGGCTATCTGGGTTGTTACAACACTTTGAAACTTCTAAATTGACCATGAATTATAAACATTGAATAATTAAATAAAGTAACAGTAAATTATACAATTCAAATGCGTTTCATGCTACACAGCCTTCATCCGTGGACTTATTAAAACAAATAAATTCAATAAATTATATAAAATTCGAAAGATTCACGAGAATTATAAATCAATACAAAGGGCTAATGGGAGTCAAACGTTGTTGGTGCGAATCAGTTATTTATTAAAAAGCTTCCATCAATAATTCTTGACTGTGTCACGGTCAAAATAATACTGCTACTGTACAGACATCACAGGATATTCTATGGACATCCATTTCGTGTCTATTTCTGGTCGAGATCTCAGGACTATTATAAGCTATCCATAGGATGTACATTTGTGGACAGTCTTGGAATATCCTTAATGGACACGTTTACATGTCCATATGCTATCCTTACTCGTTCTTTGTCTATCAATCTGCCATCTGCATACGTAACTTCGCTTCCGATCTCTCTTGTCTTGCTGTCGCCATATTGCTCAAAATTGTTCAAAGCCGTGAGTGTGTCGAACACGTTTTTCAGTCCGATCCGCGAAATTTGTGAGAGTTGCTGATGCAACCAACCAACAGCCGTACATTTCACGGCAAGTGTCATCGTTCCCGTATATTCGACATTGTCGAAGAGCGTCTCGATGGTGCCTCTACCGTTTTGAGGCTGTCGTTTTCCCACTTCCGAGCACTCCGACGATCATCACCACCGACTTAACCTCGTCGTCGGAAAGTGGGGCTCTCACAAACGAAACAATAATATATTAAGAAAGGTTTTGACCGATTCGGAGATGGATATGTATTCTGTACACGCTTTTTGTTCTTAATGATAGTTGTCGATGTCGTTACACAGATATATTTTACATAGCAGAAAAGCACAACGACACCGACATAGTTAACTATTGTTAACGACAAAAAGCGTGTATGTACAGAATACGTGCCCACCTCCATATTAGCCAAAACCTTTCTTAATATATTATTATTTCGTTTGTAAGAGCTTTTCGGTAACGTAGGTTAAGTGATGATATTCGCCGGAGCGCTTGAATGTGGGGGAAACGTCAGTCTCGCAGAGGCACTGCCGAGACGCTCTTCGACGATGTCCACGAACAACGACGGTTACAGAGTCTCAAAAAGAAATAAAATAAAATAAAAATTATCCTATATCTTATAAATTTAAAATCCGAATGCCCCTTTCACATGTTTATTTAACGTCCTTTGGGATGTCCATCGAATATCCATCGGATATCTTGTGGACATGCAAGACATGTCCACCAATTTCATAAATGGATATCCCATGGACGTCCATGGAATGTCCGAAGGACCTGAAACGGATGTCCTATGGATGTCCCCAATATCCGTCATGGACGTTTTACGGATGTCCATATGCTCTCTGGGACCGAATTCGTAAACTTGATTTTTGTTTCATCTATTCTGAGAATTTGTAGTTTATTTTCAAGGTTTGGTATCTTTTTTCTTATACGCCTTTCCTGTTAGGTCACTTTCGAATTATTTGAATTCTCTTTGTCTCCTCGCATTTTAGTATTATTGCTTCTGTTTTGCATTTTGAGATTTAGAGTTTGGCCGATGTACTTCATTATTTGCTTTACGATTTCTTGCCCCTCTTCCTCTAGTTCTTTCATCGAGTTTCCTTTTATTACAATGGCTAGATCGTCCGCGTAGGCGAAGTACTTATTCGAGTTTTGCAGCATTTTTAGTAGTTCATTGAATATTCCAGCAGGTTGGACCTAGGACTGAGCCTTGTGAGCAGCTCTTGATGGCTTTTTTTGAGAAACCTAGCTTTGCATGTCTACTTGTCGGTCATCGAAGTAGCTTTGCACGACTTTGTATATATTCATCGGGTAGTCTCTTTTTTTTAAGGGGGCAAGATCCTTTGGAGGATAAAAAAAAGTCTACTTTTATGAATTTTTTTACAGAAACTATATGAGCGATTGATTTGAAATTTTGCACACATATTTATCTATATTTTGTTGTTAATCAGGAATTTTTACAAGTAAAAATAACGAAAATTGTAATAATTATAACATTGTTCGCGCGACATGTCCGAGCGCGCATCGTCTCATGGCGACCATAAAATCTCGACACTCAGTTATCTGATACAACAAATTGAAAAAGATTCTTAATCTACAGATGTTTGGTTATCGTCGGTACTAGAATTATTAAAATCGAACTATTTTTTAAATAATTATTATGCATGTAAAAATAAACTTTAAAAAATCACTAAAAATTTTGAACGTTTAACGTAAAAAGAAAAATGAACACAGTAATATAATTTAATTTCGCTAGTTCCAACGATAGAGAGAAGTGTTTCGAATATGTAGGTAAAAGGCGAAGTCAATTGGTTCATTAGTTTGTCTGAAATCGTGGTCGCCAGTTTGAAAAACATAGTTTCGAGAAAAATGCGTTTAAAGTTTTGAATACAATTTACTCAACCCGCGCGCCGCTTCGAATAAAATGTTATATCTTTCGTAATTTTAAAAATTTTTTCATAAAAATTTAAGGGTAGATTCTTAAAAGTATGTACTTTCATAAAATGCAATAGAAAAAAAATCGATTTTTTTTCCTCCAAAGGATCCTGCTCCCTTAAATCCCTTTAGGACCAATGGCCACCAGACATTATCAAAGGTTCCTGACATGTCAAATAGAAGCGCCTTTGTGTACTTCTTATCCAAACTTTCTATTAAGTGTTACACTAAAAGAATATTTTTAAGATGTTTTTAAATCTCGTAGTTCCACAACTTCGGTTAATTTACCGGCTGTAAAGTCGAATTGTTTGTTAGAGATGTTATCTGGGGCCATTGATTGGTTCTTCGAGTCTCCGTCTTAGAAGCTTTTCAAAAAAGTTTCCCGATTACAGGTAGAAGGCATACAAATTTGTATGACTTCGAATCTTTTTCATCCTTGTTTTTATCTTAGAAAAGAACGAGGACACATTTAAACAAAATAAAATAAGAGAAAACACAGCTATATCACTAAACACAATTAATGCCTCAGCAATAAAAACCTTCAAAAATGGAAAAATGCCAGGGTCGGATCTCATTGAGGTCCGAGCGGTAAAGGCAGCATGCAGAATCATCCCTAATCAAATAACCAGACTGCTAAATGAATGCCTTTAGTGGGGCATTTTCTCCTCAATTTAAAAACGGGGACTTTTGATGGACAACCAGGTCGTTATTGCTCGGTTATAACAATTTCATAAAAAATAAATACTTAAAAAATATTAAATAAATGTTAAAAAGATATTTACTAAAATTATTTTTTTCGAATGTATAAATTAATGAAGACTAATGTGACTATCTTGCATTTGCGTCTACCGCAACTAGGAGTTTCTTCTCCCTTAACGGGTGTAGTACTTTTCCGTGGTGTTCAGAAACTCCTCTGTATTAGCCTTGAGCGCACAGTGGTTACTTTGAATCTAGTGCCCAGTTCACAGAAGATGTAGTTTCCCTTTTGTTTCCTTGTATATGGTTCTTGCAGGACGTCAATTCGTTTTTCTGATGCCAACTGGCGCACCTCTCTCGTGATTTTTGCTGATTTATCCATACATATTTAATTGTAGTAGTCTTATTCCCCTTTTGGGATTTAGGTAAGGTTGGGATCTTATGATTGGTTTGTTTGTCATTAGTTTAGATGAGTTTGGAGTGAGAGGAATGATCATTGTAGTTGTTTTGGGTCTTTCATGCTTTGCATATTCGTACTTATGAGCAATACTTGAGACTTAGTGTTTTGTTTCTTAAAAGCCTTTCTGTCACATTTTTTCATTATTATTTTGACCTTTAGTAGCCATAGCTTGATCTTGTTAGTACTTGCTTTCTCTATTCTTCTCCTTTTATCACATTTTTTCAGAAGAACTCGAGCGGTCCGAATGCGACTGATTGTGAGTGTTCGTGTACATACACCCACGGTAATCGATTCAGTCCCTCGGAAAATTTTCCAAACTGAGAAGTAACCACCATTCTTAATACTCACAGTCCATGATTAACGTAACTACAGAGCTTATGGCCACTCCAGCCACTTACTGCGCACTATAATTTAGGATTAGGAGGCAATGTTTATAGAAGTTGCTTTTCTCGTAGCCCAGGCGATTAAAGCTGGACCGATTTCTATACGCGATTATTTTTAGACACTCCGATTTTTTAATTGGCTTTACAGATTTCAAAATCCTTTTCCACAATTAAAGTAGTGACAAAAACATACAACGTAAACATACAATTTAATACAAAAAACAAAAGTAGATTGAAAAATCAGTTTAATTATCGGCTTCTGCAGTCAACTCGTGACAACATGTACCCCATATAAAAGTTACAGATTTTGTATATATAAAACAAATAGTTTCCGTAATGTGAATTAAATGAAAAAACAATACGGTGCTTGCAGAATGATCCTAAAAGCTTTAGTATGAAAGAAATAAGTGTCTGAAAATTGTTTATGTAAATTTGCATTGGTGCGAAGAGCAGTAATTGTGTTTATGGTAGTTGAGAGATTCTGCATATAGAGGAGCTGAAATTGAAGACAAGAACAGATAATGTATTCATGAGTGCTCTTGACAAAGAATGTTAGCCTGTTCGCCTAGCTTTAGCGCTATTCTCCTTATCCTTCGCCGCGCGCGCGACCGCATGCCACTCGACTCTCCGTCAAAGAAAAATCTGCAGTACTGACGAGTGAGTTCGCCGCTTACTTTTGCATCGTCTTAAGACGATGTTAAATCTGTTACATCCAGGGCGTATTCGGGGTGGTCTCTTTATTATTTCGAGACGGAAAGGATCTTAGAATAAGGTTTTAAGTGGAAGTAGGAAGGATGCAACAGGCCTATTCTCGTGGACACATGTGTTAAGGCAAGTGTCACGAGTCGAATGCATAGGGTGAGCTCGAATATAGGTCAGCGTGCCATCAGAACGCTATTACTCTATTTTCGATCTGCATTCGGNTGCATTCGGCGGTCCTTATTTTGAGTCAACGAATTTAATCGTTTTAACTCGGGATCGGACCAGTGCAACTTGTTCGAGCAAGGGATCAGTGATGGTTTAATAAAATAAAGAAGAAGTGGTTGCGAAATAAAACTTATGATTTATTTAAGCATAAGTAAAGAT